>ADNK01002097.1:0-61454 GCA_000320545.1 Bigelowiella natans CCMP2755
CTCTAGTACATGCATGGATATTAGACATCGATTTAGCAATTATATATACATAGATATATCTAGAGTCAACAGTGAGGGATATTAAACCAATCATCCAGATAAATGCCACATGGTGGTTTACGGGTCTTCTCGTAACTGGTTGAAAGGTCAGCCTTAGTAGTCATTTAAATTATACCCATTAGTAATCTCTGTGAATCAAGGGTGTGAATGTTTCGTCGGCGCGTGATTTAGGAGTTCAGTGGAAATTGCCCCCATCGCCACCAAATTCTGATAGGAAACACCGGGGCAGAATGAGTCACAGCGAGAGAGAGCGAGAGAGAGAGAGAGAGAGAATAATTAATCAATAATCACCATCATCAAAAACAACTTAAACCGACTCGAACAAGAAAAACAATGCATACGAGGATCATTTTTTTAAATCTAAATGAAAATATCTTCCATCGTCATCGTCGTCATCGTTATCACCATCATCATCATCATCATCATCATCATCTTTGCTAGTACTGTTGTTATCACCTTAAACAATCCACGTTTGAGCTGTTCACTACGCTTTGTATACAAGCTTCCCGATCTGCCTCGGCAAGGCTAGCGAATTGGAACTAATAATAATAAAAAGCAAAATTACCAACAGCAACATCAAAGTATTAGTAGTAGTAGTAGTAGTAGTAGTAGTAGTACACGTTCGGTTTCGGCATCTGTATTTAGAAAAATGAAGGAAAAATCATTTAAGAATAGGAAAAATAGTTTGCACTATTACAAAATATGACGACGATGAATATATCTCACGAACGAATGATGCAGAGAACTTCATCATCCATTCCCATCAAAGTGAAAAATAGACAAAACGACAAACATTTAAGTAGAAGGTACTACAAATGAGTAGGTACTATCCGCTATAGCATCCACTTAAGCGCAAGGAGAATGGATTGTTCTCTCTCTCTCTCTCTCTCTCTCTCTCTCTCTCTCTCCATTGCATCATCCCCCATCCCCCCCCATTGAACCAACGAACGAACAAAGGACCGCAATCAACCCTATTATCATGAGGGGGTATTATTATTATTATTATTATTGTTATTATTGTAATACACACACACACACACACACACACACACACTACTACTACTACTACCTCTCCACAGTTACAAGCTGCATTATTAATGGCAATGCATTGTGAGCTTTCATCTGGCCACATAAAATATCCCCCACTCGTTACATTCGTCTAAAGAGCATCATAGAGGAGGAGGAGGAGGAGGAAGAAGAAGGGTAGCAGCAGATTATAGGTGATAATGATGATGATATATATTGGGATTGTACCCTTTAGATAAACCATATCATCACACTGATCATATAAGTGCGGAGTGTGTGACAAATAAGGAAAACTATAGCTACTGACTCTTTACTGTTGTTGTTGTACTTACCGTTGAGTTGAATGAAGCAATAAGATTATCCGGGAACAAATCGATACAGAACGCTGTCCCACTAACACATCGGTAGTAATAGTAGTGTTAGTATTGGTATTAGTAGTAGTAGTAGTAGCAGTCGTGGTCATACATATACGTGTGTACACTCACACACACACACACACACACACACATACACATACACATACACACACACATACACATATATATAAAGAGCAGGAGAAGCATATTACACATGACTAAGACGAAGGTCCACATTAACATGCAAACGTCGTTTCATTGATGTATACTACTACTACTACTACTACTACTACTACTAAATTGTCTATAATTCGCTTATAAAATAGTATATTTTATGATGAATCAGGGGTATACAATATTATCAAGATGTCCATCATATACATTTAATATATAAATGATAAATATATGCTGCTGCATCATGCTGTTTAATCATCATTCCCTTCTGTGTACTAAATAACGACTCCTACCATGGTATAACTTCTGCCAACTAACAAATAACCCCAACCCTAACTTCTACTACCTAGTTGTTTTCAGTTCTTCGCAAGGGGCCAAATCAAAGCTAATGATGATAAGTAGAAGTAGTGGTAGGAGAAGTATTCCAGAAGAGTAAATTACTACCCATCATTACTTTGAATGAACACAATGATGACTGCTAGTATCATCCCTCTCGAGAGATGATACTATCTTAAATGACTACTACTACTTATAGCTATTAACATTATGTCAATTGAGTAGTAAGTGAATATAAGTATTACTTTGTGTACTCGATGACAAAAACCCATGTGAGGAAGTAAAAGTAGCAAAGAATCTTTAAAGACAACCAAACCTCCCACCTATATCAGCACCATTAGAACAAGTAGATCATAGGAAGAAGAAGAAGAAGAAGAAGAAGAAGAAGAAGATGCTGATGAGCAAAGGCTATCAAAAGAAGAAATACTTTAACTATTCACTAGTACACTCACGTGTTCTGTGTACTTCCCTCCTCTCCTTTTGTACAAGATGATCTATTTTATAGTCCTTCTCTTCTCTCACCATCATCATTTACACCATAAAACTACTAAGAGTCAACTCCTCCTTCCTTCCTTCTTCAATCCTAATGTTACTCTCCAATTTCCTATTATTCCTTCCTCCTTCTTCCCCATGTTAGTCCGATTTCCTTTTTTCCCTTCTTCTTCATCACATATCGTTTTCAACAAGTTATAGTAGTAGTAGTAATATTAATAGGTCATTGATTGATTGTTATTACCAGAAATCAAATGTACCAGATGTCAAACGCACACAGCAACAATGTGTAGGTTGGCACCTAAGTGGAAGGAGGATTCCACAACAGGAGGAGGAGGAGGAGGAGGAGGAGGAGGAGAGAGAAGAGAAGAAACAAGATAGATAAATGGAAGAAAACAAGGTAAATTCGTAATTATTAGGACACATTCATTATATACACACATATATATATATATATATATATATATATATAATATGCTACTTTTGCAGTGAAAAAAAGAATGAATTAGTGGAAAAACATGGTGTTTAGTGCATTATTGTCATCATTATTTCTAAATCATTTTTCTTCTTATTCTTACGGAATGCAATCTCCTTTGAGAGGCGATAACAACGCTTGTTTCTTTAGATTTTCAGTTTCTTCTTCCTGATGAATAAAGGAGAAGGGGCAAGAGGTACACGTCGGATACACACGCACACGCACATACAAACATATAAACATATAATAAATATATTTAACATAAATATATATAATCAGCGTGTGTGTTTTTTGTGTTCTGTGTTTGTTCGTTACAGACAAACATATAGTAGTGAGTGACTACTAATCCCTAGATCACTAGAATAATACTTGATACTCGATGATCAGTGCATATGGGCGATATATATATATATATATATATATATATATATATATTTCTTTTATATATAAAGTATCGAGTGGATATATCGATCAGTGCTTTTGGGGTTGCTGCGAACAATTTCTACAAGCATTGGCCACCATCTATTACTACTACTAGTAGTAGTATAGTAGCAATATTTCAATTACTTCGCTTTTCTTTCGGATGTAATACTCAGCATCCCTAAGCTGTTCCTCAAACTGAATATCATGGGTATATATATATATATATATATATATCATGAGTAGTAGAAATCATTTATCTGTTTTCTTCTTCTCATACAACTTATCAACGGTTTATCTGTTTTATTGTTTTTAAACATACAACTTATTATCAACGGACCTTCCATTTCTCTCCGACGAACTTCGCTCTCTCCACTTCCTCCTTTCTCTGATGATGATGATCACGACAAGTTTCAACAATACGGTTATATGTCAGAGACTCAATAATAGATGATAATAATAATAATACAATATGATAGATAGCAGCTGCAGAGTGGTTCGAATCATCATTTTCTACTGTATCATTGCTTACATCTAAGCCATCGTTGTCCTCCCATTCCCCTGTTATAAAATCAGTATATTATAGCAATCACGGATGCGCTTTATATGGCGAAAAGCCTTGGTTATGCCGTCTTTCTAATTGGCTGTTCTTATGTGATTATTATTATCACCAGAAGTAGATCTTTGCGCAGCTAGTTCGTCTCTCTTTGCAGCATTATTCGGAGAATCATCTAGACCAACCGCTACTCCCAAACCAGGAATTTTCTTGCTATGGTGTTCCTCGTTTCTTCCCCTTGCTGTCGTTCTTGATTTTCCCCTCCCCAGCCACGATTTAAGACCAACCATCCTATCGATGTATTGAATTTTGAGTGAATACGTTTTTGAGAATGTTTGTGTGTGTGTTGAATTATCAAATGAACAGAAGATCTACATAAATAAACATCTAAACTAACTTAATAACCATTTGGAGAAGCCTTCAGGGGATTCATCCTTCGGGCCTGTTGTGTCGATTATGAAAATAATATTCAGATTACAGGTGGATGTGTCCTGCTGTTATGACGAACGATGATAATAAAAAGTAGCGGTGATAATGATTCGTTGCTCTGATGATCGTGCACAATAGAAAGGAATCTAAAGTATTGACTTAAATGGAGCAAATAAATGTTTATGTATAAAAGTGTGGTTACAGACCTACAGCCTCAGATCGTTCGATGTCATCGGTGTCGTTATGTTCTATAAAGGCATCATCATTTCCGTTAACTTCTCAATCATGAACCCATAGTCAAACAATATCACGTTCAAACAAACCTCGGGGTCGAGTATCAAAGCCTTCATTTTCATGATTCCCCTTTCGTGCATGTGCACGATCCGCTTGGATCCCATGCTTGGTATCCATTTATTCCTCCTCTTCAGAATGAATTTTACCGTAGTGTGGCTATCCAAATCCAATAATCAATGGGGATTAGTCTATGCGACATCTCAATTTCAAGAAAACTGTACCAAAATTCAGGATTTAAAATATTAAAGCGACATGCTTGGGTCTAGCTGGTTTAAAAAGTTCAAAAATGGGACTACATGATCTTTTGTTCACCTGAGACATACTACGTCGTATGTCGCATGTATAAAATGAATAAGAATTATCGATACATTAGTTATATGAGGCAAAATTAGGATGCGACATGTGGTCGTTGTTGTCTTATATAAGATATATAGTCGGATACTAAGCTTAGACTTGTTGTTTTTGTCGTCGTTTTCAGCCACAGGACGTCGTAGTACACATACCATACCACCCTCGTGCTACAAGACCAATTTTCGATGGCACCCTGCAGTTCTTCTTCGCGTGCCGTTGCTCTTGCACTTTTGGCTTTTGCCGTTGCTTTAACTTTCGTCCAGTATCCATCCGCTCCATCTGCATGTGAGTTGCTAGAGTTAGAACCGTGTTGTACGCGTTAGAAATGCAATGTTGTCGATAAATGGAGTAATTACGTTGTGGGAACAGCAGTGTCTAGCACGATCAATGAAGACATCTATGAGTACTTTTTAGCCAGACTGGGGCAGCAGTAGAAGAAAGACCGTCTTCCTCACTCTATGAGAACCTGCAAGCTGTTTTCGAATTGTAATGGCCGTGTCTCCTTCATTTTGTTGCTATGCCATTGCATTGCCGTGCTGTCTCCTCTTCATTCTGGCTTAGTTGTCTTTCTCTTCCGACGTTCTTTCTCGACCAAAGAGAAACAAGTACGAAGAGTTAAGGACAATAAAGTTGTTAGAAGTCAGCAGAAGCATGCAATGGCTTGTGGGACGAAATATTGCGACGACAAGTGCCATAATCAATGCTACGATGGCAGCTTACAGGGTTTATCGTGGGGTGGTGATAGATGATCCGCTCTTCTCTGCTGCTTCGTTTATGTCTGAATCAAGGCGAATCTGAGATCTTTAAATTTAATACTTGCATGGCTGCATGAAAGCGACGACTTTAGTTGACAAGACGTACGTCTCTTCTTCTCTTTATTATTCTAAACTAATTCCAGCAACCAGCATTTCTAAAAGCAGCCGCCGCATTGCTTCTAATGTGGCCACAAGAAGATCAGTACTTTTCGGTGTAGGAGGTGTCTCTCTTGCTTCCTCCACAATTGCATCGAAAGGAAATATTGCTCGTGCAGGTTATTCTCATAAAATGATATACTAAATTGCATTTGAGAAAAGAGTGAGGTGAGAGGCTTATGAAGAAAAACAAAGTCTTTTTCCACAGAATATATACATAACATGTGTGGGTGTGGGTGTGGGTGGTGGAGTACTTGCATGGCATTCCCACATACACTGTAATCCTAGAGTAGAGCCGACATCTGCTATGTGCTATTAACCTCCTGTTCTCTACTACCTTTTCATACTTCTGTCGGTAGATGATTCGTTCACTACTTCACCTTCTGGATTACAGTAATGACAGACATTCAGTGCAAAATTAGAGTATGGTTATATTCGTAGTTTCAAATGTCTTTCAGGTACGCGGAACTAGTGGAGGGCAGTGGTAAACAGCCAACTGCGGGACAATTAGTTAAAGTGAGCAGTTGTTCAGAAACATGCTAGCATTAGAGGAAAACGGTTTAAAATCAATGATGTATAATATCCAGGTTCACTACACAGGGTGGCTGAATGGTTTCGAATCGCAGGGAAAGAAATTTGACTCTAGTCGCGACCGGTAATTGAGTGGTCATTGTCAAATACTTATGTCATGTTTTCGTGTCTAAAACTGTAGAGCCATAATCATCATCTTCATCATCATCATCATCATCACCGCCACCATCGTTTTAATTAGTGGCCGCCCTCTGAGCTTCAAAGTTGGAACTGGTCAGGTCATCAAAGGCTGGGATGAAGTATGTAACCAAATAAACATTCTCAGTCCGAATAAGAAGCGTCTTATGGAAGTATAGTTTAACATGGACACTGCTATCCACCAATAATTAACACAAGAATGAAAAATCAATAGTATCAATATTAATACTATTATTAAAACTATAGAAGAAGTTTTAGTTTGCTCGTTGAACCCTCCTCTTTGTCTCACAAATAGTAATCTATCTTTAAAAGGGCATTCTAGGTATGAAGGTAGGAGGACGACGACGCCTGATTATCCCTTCGCAGGTAGAAAGTATTAAACAATAATATCTCGAGAAATGATGATGATAAAGTGTTTTATTGTAACACCTGTCCAATCTTAAACTAACAGCTTGCCTATGGGAAGCGGGGAGCTGGAGGTGTCATCCCTCCCGGTACGTACGACTATCTCAATTTCTTAAATTCACTGTTACATGGGAAAAAGTTTTTTAATAATATATTTTACAGTTGAATTGAAACTACTTGCACTGAATTGAGTTGATCTTCTCTTTCTTCTTGCTACGCATAATTCGACTGTCGAATACTGTGTTGACATTTCTGGGTCGAAGATTCAACTCTTTACTTTGATGGTAATATGAGATAACATCGCAACAAATATCATCAGTGCTATGAAAAATAAGCATACGTTTCTCCGTCATACCCTGTAAACAATATCATAACCATTGATGATGTGTTATTCTACACCAAACATAGTCGAGCTTGTCGGGATTGCTTACTAAGCACCATCCACGGAGAATAGGGGCTTCTGGGCCTTCAGTAAAGATCTATCTTCGAACGAGTTAAACATTTGTCAAATTTCGCAGCACGCATGCATGTAGAGGCACGGGCAAGTATGAAGCACATTGTATGACATCTAACCTTGGTACATATAGTCTGTACGTTGGTATGGTACTGAATTGTCGTGAAGTACTTGTTTCATCATCATGCGTCGTAGCCCAATTGCATGTCCGATGCTATTCTGAATCGCCTATGCCCGTTCAGCGGGCTACTACTCTGCTAGTACTACTGAGTCACAGCACGTAGTACTCTATGCTGTCACATAGCATGCATCTAGGCAGCATCTTCCACAAAGTCTGTATCGCCATAGCTTTAGTTGCACTAGTGCATGCCATGAGGCTACATCTACTAGAAGAGCGATCTTGTGTGCGTTGACACACAAAATGATAAAATGATACGCCGGTCCTGCTAACGGTGTGCTGGCTAGTAGTTATAAGTGCACATGATATGAACAGTCACATGCACATGATATCGAAGATCGACAAACGTGCGCCGGTGTGTGTCGTGCTGGCGCTGCTATTGTCATCAGATCGAGGGGGCAGCTCCACCAGATTAGAGGCGGCTAGGCGATATAGACATTAATGTCCATATAGCGACTGTTCATTTATGCTTGCTTGACCTCTTTGCCGCTTGCCTAAGCACAGCAGCTACGTACAGCACTCACAATTTGCCTGTATGCTAGTACGCTGTATGTTGGTTTCTGCTGTCATCATGATTAGCAGACAAGGTGTACGATACACACGACACTGTACTAGTGTACATGTGCTACATGTTATGATAATTGTTAATGATCATTATGTCGTATACATTGTACATTGTGTCTATTGTTAGCAGTTATGTGCTTCATGCATGCATGCGCAAAAGCATCCATATCAGCGTGTATGTTGGATGGCTGCTGTATGTTACATGTAGCATAGTCATCTGCAGCAGTGTACGGCGCTTTCGTCGCTCACAATTTTGTCTAGATGTGCATATGTGTGTACACACACAGCGACTGCTTGACTGCAATGTATAATGCATAGCGGATTTTAGTCCTATTGCTAGATTGGTCCTAATGATCAATGACGAGACCATTGTTACAGATCCAGCACCCAAGACCCATAGCCTGCTATGCTAGGTATGCGTAGCTTATCGCGGTGACGCAGCAGTTTTGATGTCACCGTGCATAGTTGATCGATCGTCATGTGTGTATGCATTCGTATATATTCGAACACATGCA
The DNA here is from genome assembly GCA_000320545.1 of Bigelowiella natans CCMP2755. Classification (NCBI taxonomy): domain Eukaryota; phylum Cercozoa; class Chlorarachniophyceae; genus Bigelowiella; species Bigelowiella natans. The sequence continues at coordinate 8,726 of ADNK01002097.1, forward strand.
AATGGGTATTGCTAATGGTTAACATTCAAATTGTATAACAACGACATTAGACACTGTTCGCATGATGTATTCCATGTATGATGTGAACATTGTGTCTTAAGTAATACATACCTCGAACACTTTAAATTTTACGTCTATATCATAAATATTCTATACATGTTATAACATTGTATAGTCGACCATGTCTCTACGCTCATACATTTAGTGTCATGAGAAACAATGTGGACATCATGCAGATTACTACCCACAAAAATAGCTTTTTCCTGGTGGATGAAAATGTGTTCATTCTTCTAGTAAGAATTACACATTTTCCAAAGATATTATGAGGTTTCTGTGTGTATGTCATGACGAGGCGCAGTAAGAGAATAATGATCACCAAAGAGTAGGGAGTACTCTGCATCCCAGGGCCAATACCTCGAGGTCCTGGTTCATTTGAAACGAAAGGCAATCTTTCTTCCCCAGGGTGATCACCACGTGGTCCCTTAGGTGGAAAATCAGGTGCAGCCATTGCACCCATGCTTGAAGTAACGAATTGAGGTTCTTCATATTCCCAATCGCTGAACGAAGACACAACCTCGCCTCCGAAAGGAAGCGACGCATTATAGTGGTTAGCTTTGTCAACTAGGCCTGGAAATCGCTGTTGCTGCATTCTTTCATACATGATATGGGCGAGTTCCTTTTGTGAGGCCAATCCAAGCTGATTGTAATACGTGTAGACATTCTCCAGGTGTTTGCGGCCTACGCAATGCTGCTTTCGGCCACCCTGATTGTCATGCGTAAGGTATATATCACAGTACTCACAATAGAAGCGCCCCATCCAATCGCCTTAGGCATTGGTTGCTTTCGGTTCTAGTGATGACGGGAGCGGGTAGACATGAGTCTTGTATCTTGGTGAGATGTGTGAGCAGTGTACGATGATTGCGATGAAGATGATGAATGGGTGATGTACGGGTGGGTGATGAACAATGATGAATAACCCGAGATAATGTTGATGATGATGATGATGATGACGACAAATAAAAAAAAGAGTGTTGTTGTTGTTGTTGTTGTAGTGGATGTTGTCTGATGAGCAATATGATGATCAGGATATATCCTCATTGTTTTTTTTCCTCCCTATGTCATCATTCATTAAATTTTACGGCTCATCAAGATGGAAAAAGACACACCTCGTGCAGTCTTTTAACTAGATAGGTACTGTGGAATAATGATGTCGCAGTGGGAAAAAAATCTCAAATCCAACTTATTTAGACTCTAACCCTAAATCTGTTTTCTCTCTACTGCATGAGTTGAAGGCGCAATTGGCTTAATCCACTGTAAAATTCATGTCGCTTTATGTAAAGGTAGAGCGTTAATGCATTTTGAGGCATGTAAGGTCATTAACCAAAGATCCCACCCCTCAACGCGAGGACCATCATCATCCGCAAGAGAGAGAGAGACAAATGCCTACTTACGTTCTTAAGAAACCAAATCCGGAGATTAAAAAACTTTACAAGTTTGGAAGGCGCATTGGTCAACCTGGTCAATTCGGCTTTGCGTGCCTTGCAGAAAAGCGACTCTCTGCAAACGAAACAAAGAAATGCGCCGTGAAGGTTGTCGATTAAAATTCTATGACTCGCAGGATGAGTGATTAGATCCTTCTCAGATTATTCGTAAGTTCCGCTTTGTGAAGGGGCGCATCCGCAAGTACACCAGTACTCATTTTTCAGCACTGAGGAATGAAATCGAAATTATGGCGAAGGTTTGGAACCCTGGGCCATCATCATCTTAGCTGGAAGAATTCGATTCAATTTCTCCTCATACACAGGCTAAGCACAAGCATGTGATTCAATATATGGATTCTTTTGAAGACCGTGAGGTATCTTTACTATATTGCAGTAACATTTTGGTAAAACTAAAAGGGTTAAATTTACACATTTGTCAGAATCTTTACATCGCAATGGAAGCTTGCTCCGGAGGCGAGCTCTTCGACCGCATCCAGGAGGTGCAAGCCAAACGTGGGTTTACTGAGAAGGAAGCTGCTGGTCTTCTAAGGTTTGAATATAAATAAATAAATGTGTTCAATGTGTGTGTGTGTGTGTGTGTAAGTATATACCACAAGGACGAGTTCCGGGTGACTGATTGGATATGATTCAGACAAATATTCGAGGGTCTTAACTATCTGCATTCTGAGCTCAAAATTGCCCACTGTGGTAAGGGATGTATTTGCCGATGAAAAAATATGCTGAAATCTGTCGGTTGTATTTTTTAGAGTGATGTCATTATTCATATGTCTCCGTAACAAAACGCTAGGCATAACTTTTAACTTTTTTCATCTTCCCCTTCCTATTCCTTTAGACCTCAAGCCTGACAATTTCTTGTTCGTCGAAAGGAAAGAGGATTCAGATATCCGTATTATTGGTACTGTTATCAACCCATATCCATATCCATGATATGTAAAGCCTGTTATGATATACTAGTTGTGTTGAAAGATTGTATTTTTGAATCATGATCTCACAGATTTTGGAATGGCAAAGTACGTGAGCAACACCGAGTTCTTCGAGGGACTTTGTGGAACACCGTAATACGGAGATCATCACTAATTCCCCACTCAATCTCATATCTTTACTGCATAAAAAGCAACAATTACATTTTTTTTCCTTCGAAAATCAAAATTATTTAGATTTAGCGTATGTCATATATACAAATGAATTTGGTTGTAGATATTACATTGCCCCTGAGGTTTGGCAAAGTAAATACTCGAACGCTTGCGATATATGGAGTATGGGTGTTATTACCTTTGTCATGCTCTATGGATACCCTCCCTTCCACGGTCAAACACGTGGTGGAGGGGAAAGCGATGAGCGGATTAAAAGAGCAATCGAAAGAGGCTTCCAACCTGTTGTGAAATCTGGATATGGCGCCTGGTTTCCTAAAGCTATAAAGAGAACTACAGGTGCTAGGGACTTCATTGCAAAACTTCTCGTCAAGGATCCTGGTACGTAGTAAATATAGTGAGAAAAGATGCTGGTACGTCGTAATGCCTTTTGAATATAATCAGAAAGAGGATAATGATGAAAGATAGATATTTATTAGCACGATGATGTTGGATTTTTGTAACATATCTTTGATCAAGCAGTAGTTGTGAGTGATGTTTATGAGAGATTGAATTCGAGTGCACAATTTTTTTTACAACCTCTCTCTCTCTCTCTCTCTCTCTCTCTCTCTCTCTCTCTCTTTCTCTCTCTCTTTCTTTCTCTCTCTCTTTCTTTCTCTCTCTCTTTCTTTCTCTCTCTCTCTGAGATTTGACTGTTTCCTCCTATCCTCTACCCCCTTCCCACTTCCCTCCTATGATCCATTGATAGCCAAACGTTTGACTGCGGAAGAAGCTCTACACCATCCATGGCTTTCAGGAAAAGAAGCTTCCGCAGAGAAGTTTGATCCCCTTGTGGTGAAGAGCATTAAGGACTTCGCATCCGGTTATTTGTACTAAAATAAAGGAATAATTAGAGGCGAGCTAGAAAATTGGCATCAATAAATCCTCCTTCAGTTCTTTATTCATTCTCAAATAATAATACACTTTCTCGTAATTATCGGATCCAAAATAACTATGTTGTCAATCTTTGTTCGTCTTTGACAATTTCACTTCCACAACACATAGTGGAAATAAAATTTTAACTACTACTACTACTACTACTACTACTACTACTGCTACTTAGCTAACAAGTTTAAGAATCTCATCCTCGAGAACCTTGTCCACACCTTGGATGATACTGAGGTAAAAAAACTTCGCGAGCAGTTTAAGAAGATGGATTCTGACGGTAATGGGGAGGTCGAAATCAAAGAACTGGAAAAGGTGTTTGAAGGCATTGATTCGGAAAAAGTGAAGGAGATTATGAGCGGATTAGATACTGATGGGGACGGCAAATTAAGCATCGAGGAATTCTCTATGGCTTTTCTCAATCGGAAGGTTGACTACTATTGTAGCGATTAGTAGTCTTTGCCAAACACTATACTATTAACAGAAACTGGTATGTAGTAGTAGTATATTATTATTATTATTATTATTATTTAACGGAAACTGGTAGGTAGTAGTAGTAATAGTAGTAGTAGTAGTATATTATTATTATTATTATTATTATTAACGGAAACTGGTGGTAGTAGTAGTAGTAGTAAAAGTAGCAGTGAACCAGCAGCCACTCAACACTTGTTGTCCGATGATGTCACAGTGTCTACTGTCATTCGTGCTTGTCTCAATAACGTTATCTGATTCTACCATGATCGCACGATGATAACTTACATATTTTCCCAAAGATCTCGTCCCAGCAGGAACGTATGTGGCAAGTGTTCCAAAGTATAGACCTTAACGGGGACGGTATGCTTGATAAAGAAGAAGTATCAAAAGCTCTTTGTGGAAAACTCTCTCAGAAGGAACTCACTACCTTGCTTGATGACGTAAAACAGCACAAAATAGTTCTATGAATATGTGCGCATTTTATACAATGAAACATAACATGTCTGATGTATGTCTGTCTGTTTACGTATTAGATTGATGCTGATGGCAATGGCAAAATATCTTATGACGAATTCCTTGAGGCTTGGCACAAAAAGGAGTCAAAAAAGTACTCACTTTCTGAAGACTGTAACTCTAATTGATTACCACGTTAAGACTGTTTCTTCTAATTGGTATTTTGTGCAAACTTGGATGTACTTTGGGCAATATTGCTACTAATCACAAAATCTATCTTCGACTAGAGAAGGTGAAAAAGAAGATTCGAGAAAGAAGGATTGATGTCATATGGAATGAAAATATGCACACACACACACACACACACATGCAAAGATATGTGTATACATGTGCATACATTAGGATGATTGTTGGAAATCATTTTATCATTCATCTCATATGCATGCACCTGCATAGTACATTTGCCATGCAGTTATTTGAGTAATAGAAGAACAGTGCCACGCACTTATCAGCATCACAAGATGCCATTGATTGATTTTGAGTTGCGAGGCGCACAGACAGACTTGATCGCACATTGCAATGCAAGCCACAGCAAACTAATTTGGGATTGCTTTAGATTGGGCGCGCGCATGCATCGCACTTCGCTCGATGCGCGCGCAAGTCTATCTAGATCGACGACGTACCACACGCACTCTAGCACTATGTGCATCTCAACGCCTGGCTAGCCATCTAGCCATATGCAAAACAGAGCGGCCACAGCGCTTGTGTTGAGTCTGTCGCCATTTGCCTAGCTTTGCCATCCTAGCATTACGTGCTTTGGCTGCATTTATTTATTGAATGCATGCATGCACATCCTGTCGTCGATAATGTCGCCAGCGCTAAAGCGCATTATTCTAGTATTGCATGCGCTGCTAAGCTATGCTACTGGCGCGCGCAGCCAGGCTTTTTTTTAAGTTGCGCAGTCAGTCGTCTCGTTTTTGGCGTGTACGTATATAGCTCACATGCAGTGCGCAGCATACTAGCTAGCTAGCATGGTGTGCTAACACATTCACGTCGTGCGTGCCCGCGCATCCTAGCATCACAACACGTAGTCGCGTCCATGTGATGCAGGGCCAACTGCGCTGCTAGCTAGCTAGCTGATGCCCCGTGCTATGGCTGCGATATGACCACACCGTTGCAGCATTACGCTAGCACGCAATGCATCTAGGCATCACTAGATCACAGCTGAAGCGCATTCACATCGCACCGCCACGTTGGTCACTGGTCATTGTCACGTTTTCTGAGGATTTTGTGGATGTCATGTCATTGGAATTCTTTCCCAACTAGCAATCCCCGTTCGCTCAGCAATGCCTTCATGAGGGCTTGATCTTTCTTTTGCTGGGCCCGAGCCTCCTCCTTTATGTTCATCCTCGTTGATTCGCCTTCAGTAGCAAAACCGTGTGGATGTCTTTCATCATCAGCAGCACCCGCTCCTAGCACAAATTCGTCGCTATCAATAGTTTGATTGTCGAGAAAGTGAACGTTGAACGATTCATAGCGTGCAGATTCACCGAAAGTGTCGACAACCTGCACGCGTTTACTATCGTTTTGTTCCTCACTTGTGTCATCACAATCGCCCTCCTTGGCATCATCACCGTAATCAACTTCACGACGTTCTCGTTTTTTTTGGAGAGTGTCAATAGTGTTCGACTTGAACGTCATATTCTCTCCTGTCGCCATCGTCGGAATTAACTCCGCTTCACTCTGATCAATTCCTGCAGCAATGAGAAATTTTTGCGCTAGTGTATTGCCATTGTGCATCATTTTCCTCCTTGGGGGTTGACACTTAGTATGGCGAAATGGGATGGGCTTGTATGGATCAAAGCCTTCCAAATCACTACTACCACCATCTGTCCTACTACCTGGAAAGGCGTTGAAGACAGGAGAATATAAGCCCTCCTCAGTATGCACGGCACTCATTAAATGACCAAGAGCAAGCTCTGCCTCATCTCTTAAAAAGGCATCATTTATTCCTTCCTTACCTTTTTTCGAGAACAGCGAGAATTGATTCACGTCGAAATTGAACTCGATTCTGTTGGGCAGTAGTAGCTCTCGGTCATCATCAGTATTGAGGAATACCACTTGTTGAAATACAAGGATAAAAGGCTGCATGCGAACTGAGGGAGGTAAACGATAGATTTGACACCTCCAATTTTCATGCTGAGGAAAGCTTCGGAGTAACATCAGGACAATATGACGGTCACCCGAGGTTACACAAATATATTTTCCACCTCCTCCCAATTTCCTTTTACTACCATCGTAGTCGCCCTTATTCTCGTTTTCTTTCGCTTTCTCGTTTCCCTCCCCCGCTGCTATATTGCTGCAGGATCCTGGGCAGGGACGATGGTGGCTGCTCATAGGCTTAATGAGAAGTTGTTTGATGCCTTTGAGATATTCCGTTGCTAATGAATGTCCGATGTAATAATCTTCATCTTGCTTATCGTCACCTCCAATGATGCTCTCTAGAGTGCCTTTATCAACAATTGCGTCATACTTTAATAATTCCGATTTGTAGTACTCGAATGAATTCCTTCCTTCAATATCAAGCAAATTGGCCTCGATCCAGCGCATATTGGAATAACTCTTCCCACCATACATCTCCTGCATTGCTTGGATGGCAGCAGAAGAAAAATCTACATTGTGAATGTGTTGATAGCCTGCTTCATAAAGAAGAATAGAAAGACGCGAGGTCCCTGCCCCTGCCATCATGATGCGGTGTTTAGGGTTTAAAATATGATATTGAGGAAGTAGCAGTATATTTGATACAGCTTGACATGGTGCCACCCACTCGTGGTGGTTTGAGGGAGGGCGAGCCTTATGCAGCATCTGCCAATATTCTCGTGAACGAAAATGCTCAGGGGACAAGGGCAATAAAGATCCCTCCAACTGCCGTTCTGGACCGAAGTCAAGGCATTGTGCAGATCGCAACTTTGCATTATCATCCTTCTTCGTATCACCATTGTCATCAATATTGTCAATTCTGCCTCCCCTATGAGCTTTTCTGTTAACTGCTTCTGATTGCGAAGACTCTCCAAACAAATGTTCTGTTTGATCAATAAATCCCTCAACAGTCGAGGTTGCATTGACGCTGATGTCGTCGTTATCATCACCGTTGTTCTTTAATGCTGCTGCTTTATCATTCTCACCCCAGGACCATTTTATCTTCCCATGCATATCCCTACCAGGCTTCGTAGCAGCATGATAGGAGGAAGAAGGTGCGGAATTGCTAATTCTCTTTTGTTTCTTCTCCATAATCGCATCCATCCCGTCATCGAGACTCACACCAGCTGCTAACATATTACTTATCTTAGCAATAAGTTCTTTTTCCTCTTCCTCATACGACTTTTTACTATCACCAGTCCCTGCTTCCTTTTTGGACTCGTTGCTAGTAGTCGTTGAATTTAAATTTCTACTACGTTGACACCTTCTTTGTGTTTGTCTTCGTCTTAGAAAATCATCCAATCTGAAGTCACTGCCAGAACTACTGTCATGGCTGGTAAGAGACGACGATGACGACTGTTCCCAATTCAGCACACAGTAAGTACATTTCTCAGTAAGGGCATCACGTAGTATTCAAACGACAACGACAAGCTAAAAAACAGAGTAGCGATGAAAAATAATAATATCTCTAGTTAGATGACGACGGGTTACGAATCGAACAAACAACGACTAATGGACATCAACTATGTTATGAATCGATTGAACGTTTCTCGGGGTGTATTTTCTTATCGATTTACAACAATAATTCTGCCGTAGTAGGTTTTTATCATTTCTTCTATTCACGAGTTTTTGGCCAGAACGTACCAGCTTCTTCTCGTTAGCAGAGCTGTCGCTCAACCATTCATTTTCTACTTCTCCATTTATTGAATATTGGAGTCGATTATTTTGTCCTTCGCGTATTACGACGGTCCAAGACGAGTTACCAGCTTCATTTAAGAATATCACCGACGCAATCATGATCAAAAGAAAACCCCTAAAAGCTCTTCTTCGCTTGACATATTTGCTGCCATGTATCATCATCTTGATTATCATCCTTATTCTTCTCCTTGTTCCTTGCTCACAAAGTATCACTCACGTGCCGACCTCTTTCCCTATTATATTTGCCCGTATTGCAAATTACCAAGCAGCCTTTCTACCCACACCCCCTTGAACGGGTGAGGTATTCATTTTGCATGAAGTATGCGACGGTGCAGCGATGATTTCTATGTGGCAATGGAACCCAGTAGCTACGATAGCGCTCATCATTTCCGGCAAGCCGGCGTCATGGATGTGCGCATTTACTTGCTCGTCGAGATGGATTTGGTTGTCGCTTTAGGATATTGTCCTGTATTGATATCTCATCGATATATGACCATAGAAATGATGTCGTTAAATATGTTTATCCTGTGTTAGATCTATCTTTACGGTTCTAATTCATTTTCTTGTCGGCACATGTGTAAATTAAAAAAGCGGCCTCCGCTTGAGGCAACAAAGTCCGGCCCACCAATGCGGAGAGCTGCAGCAATGGGCACGCAATCTCCTTCACTGCCGACCCATTTGAAGGAGAATCCCACCGTCCTTTCTCCTTAGTTAGCTTGACTTAAATTTGGAAAATGAATTCTGATTAATTTGAAGATGGAATGACAACGGTACACTACTACTACTACTCCAATCGAACATAATAACACAAAAACATATGGCGGTAATATCCACAGATCGTGAACAACTCTTGCATAGATCTGTCTACATTTCGCCGAGATAAATTCATGCTTTACAACCATGGCGAGATACCATTCTCATCATGGCCTCTGGCAAGAGATATTTCCTCCTCCTTACCTTTTTTGTGAAGGACTTTGGTTAAAATTCGCCGTGATGATCCATCATAAATGACAAGCATATGTCCGAATATCACCGCCTTTGCGTTGCTGGAGTATGTTGACAAAAACCCATATGTCTGAGCGTCTGCCTGCCAAATATATGTTAGTCAGTAAGCACTCAATATTCTAAAGTCCCTCATAATCAATCAGTTGCGTGATGCTCCATAATTAAGGCCCGGTTGCTTATTATGAGGTGGAATAACCTCATTTGAATGCCCAGTAATTGTGCATGAATACTTACGTAAGCATTGTAAGTAAAACCCTCGTGTTGACTAATGATATATGAGGACCAAATCAATGCAAGAAAAAATTGCAGCAGTGAGTACACCGCATCCAATTTTCATTGAGGAATGCGGATTGGCCATTGCTACATGTGAGGAAGCATAGTCTACTTTGGCTCCGAAAATAAGATATAAATATTTTTCAGATTATTCCAGTGTATCGAATTGCTGGATTCTCATGCAATGTCTCGGGCATCGGTGGTATTCAAAGTGCGCCACGTTATTGCCCAATCAATAACGCCCTGTTCAAGATTATATCTGTAGAGCCGTATCCGGAAAATTCGCACAAAAAGGTGGATAAATACGAGTAGAGACTCCTGCTTTGCAAATTTATGTAGGATAAATTATAACGTTTGCATTGTACTTACACGTTCTAGACGTTGGCTGGCGTACGATATGTGGCATGCAAGCATACATATATGCATATATATATATATATATATATATATATATATATATATTTATTTAAATACATTTTTGCCGATGACCGACGTACGAATCGCGTACGATTCGCATATGCATTAGCGCAGTACTTGCAGATCTAGTGTATTCCATACATATTTCGATCGATGCTCGCATAGCCACGGCATGCCTGATACGACAGACTATGGCGGGGCAGTACGATAAGTCGTTCAGCTACGCAGCGGGTGGTGCTGATACCTCTAAATCTATTTGACGCCGCTAGCGTATCGTAGCACGGCATGTCTGCTAGCTAGGTATATGTGCAGTATGCTAGTCTGCTACTTTTGTACGTGTAATGTGTGCGATCGATGCCATCGGCGATCCGATATAACGATCGAATAACTAGCGAGCGTACTAGCGAATGCTACGTAATGAACACATGTTATATATGTGCATGCCGTACTAAACATGTCTACAATGCTTGGTGCTGCATAGCTGTTGTAGCTGTCCGTGCGCAACAAATAACATGATCGAAACGGTATCAAAAGTAGAATGGAAGCACAACATCTCCAGATATATGGGAACATGAACCAAATTGACGCCGCACATTCGTGGCGCTACGATGCATGTACCTACGTGCGATGCACTATGCCTTCGTTGTGCACGAATGTAACCCTAATGTACACATAACATGGCATAGTAGCAGTGTCTAGAAGGTATATGTGTTGAAACTACAAAACAATAGAGATAATGCAGAGTAGGTCTATTGCGTGTAATATACACTTGAGCGATGGTAATGAGAACGCTATAATGCAGTTCTCTCCCCCAAACTGTTTTTATTCTGGCATATGGTACATCATCATCTTGCCTCGTTCTTCGAACCATTATCGTCAAAACTTCTTCTTCGGTAATTAACAATAAACGCATCATTGCTACTACTACTGGTGCCGGCAGCAGCAGTTGGGGTCCGAGAAGATTCTTTTACATCCTTCTGATGAAGCGATGATGATGATGATGATGGCGATGACCATGATGACGACATTGACGAATATAATCCTAATTTTGGGGTAGCAAGAAAGCGTGAATCTAGCGCTTCTGATTTAGATGGACACGGAGAAGTTGTAGAATTTGCAAAACGAAGATCTTGCTTTTGACACCGCTGATTTCTTTGTTTACCACGTCCCATGCCACCACTAATTTCAGTTTTATTACCACCAACACCGGTGTCAATAGCAATGGTAACAGTAGAACGTTCTCTTTGACCTCCCTGCTCCCTGGATGTAGAAGAAGGCCCACTTATCTCCTACGGAAATAGCTTGCGTTAAATAGCGAGAAGGGTGTTAAAATATGAAAATGGTGGAATACCTCTTTGATTGTAAGAACGAGTTCTTTCCGAGGTCTAATCAAGATATCTTGAGGATTGGCTTTGTGGTTACTCTTAATGTGTTTCCGGAGAAAAGCTTCGTATTGAGTACGGAATCCACAGCTTGTAGAAGCAAAAATATGAAACCACTCATTACATTTTTTAAGGTAAACGTCGTATTACTTATTCATTATCATTAGGACTATTATTATCACCACAATCAACATCATTGTTGTCTTACCCTGGAATCGGACAACTATTCTTCATGAGATATTCCCGTCCTGTGCTAGGATTAAGCTGAAAAATCAGCACCAAACCACCGCCAGTACGATGACAGACAACGTCGTCACCAATTATTTGATGAAATGACATAAATCACTTCTAGTATTTCTATACTATTCAACGCAACGTTCTATGGCAGGAATTATTATAAGCTGAATTGTTTCGAACGTCGTGAAACATGCGGAGATTAAACTTAATTACTCCGGGAAAATTCTTGAAAATGGATTATATCACCTCGTGTAATTTGTTATGATTCTCAAGGCTTTCTTTGGACTTGAAAGCGTAGGAGCACGTGCAATACTGACACAGGTAGATTTTACCTATAAATACCAAAAATGTTTTGAATTTTGCACTTTTTGCAAGCTATACTCAATTTTAGGGTTTTGGATGAAGGATCCCTATCGCTTTATAAATCAGCCCTCAACATATTACATTGAACCACCTCTGCGAAATTCCTTCATTCTGGTCCTGTATATTATTCTCCAATCGTGCTTTCGAGCGCATGACTGAGGGCATCTTCCATGCCAAATCTATGATGATAATGATGATGATGATGATTGTGATGATGGTCGCTCGTGGTGGTAATTATAATATAATACAGGATATATTGCTACCCTGCGAGAAAGATGTTTCCATATATATCCATCCTTTAGGTATAGGTCCATTCTCTTGGAGACCACACAGAGTGCCGCAACATCAAGAGGATACCTGCGAATGGCAGCATGTGGAGAGAGAGGTGGTATATATGTGCTCTGGATTTAACAAAAAACAAATAAAAAGCCAGCAAGTGTACTTACATAAACGTTATTATCTTTCTGTGAAGCTGGACGGGTAGCTGCTCAAGTTGAGAGGGACTGAAATTGAAAGTAGGTGGTGGAGGCTTTCTCTTCCTCCGCCTCTTCTTCTTTATTTTACGCTTACTTCCCTTAGCAGTTTTCATCTTCTTCGTCTCATTTCTCCCCCTGCAATTGCTTCTTCTTCCTTTTCCATTGAAAGATCGAAGGGATCTATACCCGGGGGGGCAGATAGGAACGTCTTCGTCTTCGCTGGATGACGACATGATACTTGTTGAACTACTCGCCACTTGGATGCTGGAACGTATATTTGCCGCTTTCGTTTCCTTTTTACGGTTAGCAACCCCGAATGCTGGTCTTTGAAGCACATAAGAATGTGGCCTGTAGTTAGACTGTTGAGGGGGAATCCAGTTCCAAGACAAATCGGAGGAAGAGGAGGAGGAAGAGTAGGAGGAGGAAATTCTGGAGTCGAGTCTAGGCTGAGTTGAGAATCCTTGATGGAGAGTGGAACTTGTTACACTTGGCTGATTACCGACATTTACAGAAGAAGAAGATAACGATAGTGATGATATAGACCCTCTCGTTCCGTTTGTTGCCATAGAAGTAATTTGAGAAGAATGGGGAATTATGGCTGAAGAGGTGCGAGCAACTTTTGAAGTACGAATCATATATGGCTCCTCATTCTTTCGCTTTAAGAGCGTATTACTTCCATAGTTTGGGCCGCATCTGGGAGCTCCTTCTACTATGCCGCTGTTGATCATCACACTACCACCACCACTTTCTATTGACTGTTGATCTGCAGCGCTTTGTTGCTATAAAGTAGTATAATAACCGTCACTCGGCTTTGAATGCTTAATGTACTGAATGGGCCAAGTTAGTCTACTCGTAGTAGGAAGGTATTTGTCTCTGCTGAGCGAACATAAGTCGCCCCCCCCCTCTTTCTTTCTTCTTGTACCCTTTCTTATTATTCTTGTTCTTGCATTATTGTCGTATGATGAGTTATGCAATTTATCCCTGCGACAACAAACAACAAAATGTAGTCTCGTAGTAGATCTAATCATCTAGTTGCTACTCTTCATATGTTGTCGCAGACTAAAAAGGAAGGACAAACGTTCATGCTGCATAAATCCAATAACATAATATTATCCTGATACGTACGAGCTAAAATATCTGTGGAAAATGAACAAATACAGGGGATTTTTACAACTTATCATTATTCGCTGGGCTGTCGGCTGTGCGCGTGGCGCCTGGCTTCGAGTAGCGCCTGACTTCAATTGCACACTTTCTTCATTGCCCCTCATCTCCCATAATAAGAAGAAGAAAAAGAAGAAGGGGAAAACCATGGGGGAGGAAAGTAAGCGAAAAAGGTGCTGTTTATTTATTACTATCGGTTAATATTTAATACGGACTACATAGACAATATGTGTTGAGAGTTGGAACGAGTATGTAGTACTTATTGATTGTGTTTAGGGTTAAGATAACAAGGGAATCATAATGCTGTTGTTCAGTCCTTTCTCTACATAATATTCTGTGTTTGGAGTTATCAAAAAGAAATTATTATTAACCACCACCTATCTGAACATGTGCATGCACATACATAATACTTGGCATTAGGAATAGGCACAACATATGAACTCACAAGATCCTTTAGTGGTATATCAGCACACTCTCAGGTGTGGCTAGCATCATGCCTACTACACACATAGTATATGTTATATCAGTAAAAGGTTGGCACTCTATGGATGATTGATTACACTTTGTCCATATAATGTTTTGTATTTCTCTTAAATCATATAACTATAGGAGGATTTGTTGAAAGAATCTACCCCCCTACTTCAGGTCATTTTTTAGTTGTAGTAGTAGTAGTAGTAGTAGTAGTAGTAGTAGTCGTAGCAGTAGTCGTCATCGCGTCATCATCATCGTCGAATAGTAGCAGCAGCAGCAGCAGTAGTAGTAATAGTAGTAAAGGCTGTATTTTACTATCATCTACATTTGTGTGGGGGGGTACATCTCAATTACACTAAATCAATTGCACTATATACTAGAGCCAGAGGAAAACCCTCTTTGTAGGCTTGAGTATGCATGGGCTGGCCATTCTCGTTTGCGGTAGAAATGATGATTCTATTATTATCGAAGAATAGAAGTAGTGTTGGTAACACAACTTCGTTAGATTGATGATGTGGCGAGTGATTTCCAACACAATTGAACATGATTCACTTTGAGTAAATGCGATGTGGAGTAGTATGGCTACCTCACACATATTGATTGATCGGGATATGGTTATTATTATGTCCGATGGGTGCCTGTTGTAGATGCTATTTCAAACTTGCTGCTTATTGTGCTGTCTGATGGCTATAGTAGATGCAGTTATTTTACGATTATAGTAGAGATCACTGTTCTTGCACCTATATGATCATTTAGAGAGTTAGCACAAATGTTTTGAATGCTAACTGCTTACCGTCAATAGTGATTGATATGAATACTGTTTTTATGTATTTCTTGCATAACAGCATGTCTAAGCTGCTTTGCTGGTGGGACAATGTATGCTTATGGTGTATGGGGCTCCTATCTCAAAGCAGATGCAAACTTGACACAAGTAGTGCAACTACTAGTAGTAATACCATGTCAGCAGCTTCATTCAGATAATAATGCAGGATCATATTTTATATATTGATCAAAGATTGTGTGGTGGTGGTGGTGGTGGTAGTTTACATTGCACTAAGCAACTGATTATTGTTGTTGTTGTTGTTGTTGTTGTTGTTGTTGTTATCGTTATTATTCGTAAATAGATTCAAACCAACGTGCTTGCAGGCCTTTTATTCTCTGGAGGCTCTTTCCTCACGAAGCCAATATTAGATCACGTGCAAGTATCAATTCGATGGGCGGCGGTACTACTACTACTACTACTACTACTACTACTACTTGGGAATGGATGAATAAATAAATCAATCAATCAATCGACGCCACCAGCAATATTGTATATGATACATGAATTGTTGTACTATAGTCGTCATTGCTCCATGATAAGGCGTGCGTTGTGTTTTACTCTTGGTTGCTGCTTTAGTCTGAAAATGATTACGACGTGTGTTGTACGTGCTAATCGTGTGTCTATCTATCTATCTATCTATCTATCTATCTATATAATGATGATGATGATAATGATGTGTATGTTATGTCTATTATCTAGATTGTTCCTGGTCTTGCAGGTGCCATGGCCTACTTGTTGCTGGGACTACTACCGATAGAGTCAGTATTAGTACTACTACTAGTGCGCTGTATGTAATACAAAGGAGGAGGAGGAGAAGGAGGAGGAGGAGGAGGAGGAGGAGGAGGAGTAGCACTGTAAAGTCATGCAGGATGCAGGATACGATACACATACCACCCATGCACTGTAAAGTCATGCAGGATACGATACACACACCACCCATCATTGCTATTTCTCCTCTCATTACCATCATCGTCATCTTCATCATCAGGTATTTGACGATGAACGTCCTAGTGGTACTGATGTGTGTAGTTGGTTACTCGGTCATGGGTCTCTTCATCGCCGGAGTGCAAGCAATACAATATGTGTGTAAAAAGGATGGATTTAACTTCAATGTTGGCACTGCGGTACGTATAATACGTACTACTACAACATTATTCCTCCTTCTATTTCTACTATACTGCTACTACTACTACAACATTATTCCTCCTTCTATTTCTACTATACTGCTACTACTACTACAACATTATTCCTCCTTCTATTTCTACTATACTGCTACTACTACTACAACATTATTCCTCCTTCTATTTCTACTATACTGCTACTACTACTACAACATTATTCCTCCTTCTATTTCTACTATACTGCTACTACTACGGTAGATGTTGATGATGAACCCTTTTTATGCTTCAACTTTCTTCTTTTATTTTTATCATCGTACTATCACTGGCTCACATGATGATTATGAAATATTAGTGTCCTATATCTTCCTTCTTCTTCTTCTTCTTCCTCCTCCTCCTCCTCCTCCTCCTCATTATTCTTAGATTGCTCAAACATCATATGGTATTGGGTGCATGGTATGGATTGGATTACTCAAATTGACAGGTAGTATCTCTCTCTCTCTCTCTCTCTCTCTCTCTCTCTGTGTGTGTGTGTGTGTGTGTGTGTGTGTAGGTGAGTATAAACAAGAGAAGAGTAGTAGAGGAGATATAGAAGAAGAAGAAGAAGAAGAAGAAGAAGAAGAAGTAGTGCGTGTTGGTTTATCTTTGACTGAATTTAATAAAAATAATTAGGGTCTGAATGGCGTTGGTTCTGCCTTTTAATTGTACTTCCAACTGCTCTCATTGGTATATTTGCCGGTATCGTATACCCAACAACCTATCAGGTACGACATTGTTGCTGTTATTGTTGTTATTGTTGTTGCTACCATTCTTGATAATGCACACACTACTATCATCATTTACACTACACTACTATCATCGCTTACACTTCACAAAATTATGCGACAAATACAGTAATCAATCATTTTAAAGCATAATTAATTCAATGAATGAACAAACGATGATAGTTAATATAAGAATATTTCCTTCTTCTTCGTCTCCTCCTCCTCCTCCTCCTCCTCCTCCTCCTCCTCCTTATCTTCCTAGGTTGAGTCGGTTTATCACACCAAGTCAACTCCTCCTAACAACAACAATGATATTTCTCGATATGGTGGTACTGGTGGAGGGAATGATGATGATGAGGAGGATGGGGAGGAGGAAAAACAAAACGGTGGTAGTATTGCCAACCCCTCGAAAGTGGTGAGCACGCAGCAATATGGAAGGAGGAAGAAGAAGAAAGGAGGGAAAGTCTCTTCGAGCACCGCTGCTGTCAAATGTGTTCTTTTGCCCCTGATCCTACTTCTTTACCTCATTTGGTATTATCATTAGTAACAGTATTATTATTATTATTATTAGTATTATTATTTTTACTGTTATTGTTATCATCATCATATCCCAATGAATTCAAGAATTCTTTGAGTTGTGAGTACAGCTTGGTGTTGGGAAGTAGTGACAGCATTGGGATTTATGCTGCTGGTGCTGGTGCTACTATCATCATCATCATCACCATCATCATTACTATTACTATTTATCGAGGTACGGCTCAGCAATCGCCTTGGAATCCAACTCAGGCACTATCATGGAATCGATTGGTATGATGATGATGATGATGATGATGATGATGTACTTGTGTATTCTATTCATACTAATAATATCGGCATGATCATCATGCTTTACAGGTGCTGGAGAGGATGCTTTTCTGCTTGTGATGGGGTAGTAGTAGTAATAGTAATAGTAGTAGTAGTAGTAGTAGTAGTAGTAGTATCAGTAGCAACAGTTGTATATTATCTATTTGCTACTCCTGAGAAGAAGAAGATGATGATGATCATCATGAGTAGAGTAGTACTAAAAGACTGGTTGGTCCGAAGTATGAGGAGGAAGCAGTATTGATATATGCAGTCTTTCTTTCTTAAACGAATAATAGGAGGAAGCTGTATTCATATGCTCTTTCTTTCTTATACGAATAACTCGTAAGTAGTAGATGTGTCATTGAGAATGCTGATGGTGTTGTGCTACTACTACATGTAATGGTACTAATACACATATTGTGTTGTTTGTGTTGCCCATAGATTTGGAGTGGGGCAGACTCTGGGTCGTTTATCCTCTTTGTTCTTCGCACTCTGGTATTAGCAGCAGCAGTAGTAGTAGTAGTAGTGGTAGTAGTATATGATGCCCATCATCAATCAATCATCTCGTGATAGTGATGTGAATAAATGGTGATGATCATGATGATAAAGTGAAATAAGGCTACGCAGAAACCATCATACATACAAAACGACGTCTTCGTATATCTGCGAAATAGCAGTGCATAATGCATATCCTTTCCGTGTACTAACTGTGCGTGCGTGTGCGTGTAAGACTCCGGATACTATACTACGTGAAGGACGTTGCATGTTAAAATTGGATGATGATAATAATAATGATGATGATAATGTTAAAATTTGATGATGATAATATAATGATGATGATGATGATGATGACAATGACCAGACGCCAACATGTGTTTAGCACCCAAATCGTCCTAGTATATGGCTGCTGTATGCTTATGCGTCGTGTGATCATTTTCTTGACCCTGCTCACACACAGTTTGAAGAGATACTACTACATGTTTCCAGATGATCCTCACTGTACTGATAGCAATAGTAGTAGTAGTAGTAGTAGTAGTAGTATTAATAATAATACTGTTGTAGGGCACGTGCAGGCAATGAAGATTTGGATAGTTCAGGAAGAAGGTAAGTTATTGGATAAGATCCACAGGATGATGATGATGCTGAGGAGGAGGAGGAGGAGGAAGATATTATAATGCTACTATGTATTGCAAGAAAGACATTCTTGTCATCATCATCATCATCACCACCACCACCACTATATAACTTGTTTATACGCACTAACAACAACAACAAGTAGAAGAAAAAGAAGAAGAACAACAACAACAACACCGATGAGCCTCATCCTCCTCTTCCTCCTCCTCCTCCTCCTCCTCCCCCTTTGTACTACCTGTTCTTCTTCTCCTCTTATTTCATCCTTAAAGAAATTTATGAGCTACATCAATTATACCAGTTGTGATATTGTCTTTTCTCTTTCTCCTCCCCCTCCTCTTTTCCTTTTAATTGACGATGGTTTGTTTGTTTTGCGATTATCCTACTACTACTACTACTACTACTACTACTACTACTTATTACAGGCTATTGGTTCAGCCAATCGTTGGCACGTTCTTGCTCTTCACTATACACATGTACTACTACTACTACTACTACTACTACTACTGAATAATTACCACCATCACCAATTCGAGAGGTTTAAAGAGGGGGAGAAAATGATAAGTACAAAGGATATCAATATTGGATATGGGTGCGAGTAGATGGCGAGCGGATGACGTTATATTTTGCAGATGTAGAAAGTGAGCAAACTAGCTATTATGAGATTTCTCCCTCCTCCTCCTTCGCCAAGAGTGACATGAACGACATAGAAGTAGTATTAACAATCCTATTCTACTTCACATATAAAGAAAATCATTATCATAAAACTTGCATGCAGGTATGCCAGCTTTGGGCCCTCAACCCCATGGTAAAATTCATGTAGTAGTAACAACATTTTCTGATGATAAGATAGGAATATTGTCAAAATACAGTCGCCTCCTTCTTCTCCTTCTTCAATTAGTGTATACGAACACCACGGACTGATGTCCTCCTCCTTCTCCTCCTCCTCCTCCTTCTCTTTTCAAAATAGGGTGGCAACTATGGTAATAACGTTATCTGGAATACCATACGGAATGTCCTGGACGTCATTGTTTCACACGATAGATGCTGTTTTCTCAAGCAGCACTCTAAGTACCACTCTTGGAATGGCCTTCGGACCTGGCTTAGGTAATACTAATATTACGTAGTTAATAATAACTTTTTGGCCTCCTGCGATGGTATTCATTGTTTTTATCATAAAATCATCATTATCATCATCATTGCAGGGCCACTCCTTATGAATGGTGTCGTCGGCTTTCTCTACGAAGCTCAAATAATGGAGCAGAATCACAATCATCATCATCATCATGATGAAAATGCAGCAGCTACTACTAGCAGCACGACATGTCTTGGGTCTCATTGCTACGCTACATCATATTATGCGTTCTTATGTTGTGATTTCGTGGCGTTCCTATTAGCTGTCACTTTATACTGGCTCAGTAAACGCGTTGTTCTTCCGGTAAAACTACTTTCTTCATCATCCTACTCGTAGTATTATTCACTCATTTTGAGGATCTTAGAATTGTCATTGTCAACATCTTCCATGATACCATACATGGTGTCGATCTTGAGTGAAATACTAAAAGGATGAGGTTACATTTTAGAAGACTGTCAGAAAATAATATGTAAATAACAAAGATACTGAAACATATTCTTTGGGATAATTATTAATATTGATGATATGGAAAAAATGTATTAACGTGTGGACACGTCATAGATCTATGTTGAGCATATTCTGACAGGCATGCATAAATCAATAAGGTGGTGAAAGCTGGAAAAGGCAATGAAGAGATTGCAGCAGCACTTTAAACCCTATGATGAGTAGTAATAGTACTTTCAAGTTTTAGAATGGCAGATTCATCAGCAGGTATCATCGACTGCAACATGTAATCAGTCTCTACAGGACATGGGCGCACACCTTTGGCTTGTAGTTTGTTCAAAACCATTGCAGTAAATTGTTTGCACATGTATCAGCATCAAATTTTCACACATGAATCTGCACACGCACTCATCCAATGTGCATGTGTCACACGTTACATGCGTGTTCTTCACGTGCGTGTTCTCAACGATAAAAGCAAGAGTGTGCCCCACCATCCAAGTGCTTGGTGCACATGATCACATTGCGTTTGCAATTGTGTGAACCCGTCGTCTGCATTTGCATTGAGGCACCGTCAGTTAGCTGTGTCGTAGCACGGTCCACAATCTTGCATGCATTTGCAACTGCTCACATGCTCTAGTGCTAGAGATCGATGCACTGAAGTGCACTTGGTCACCAGTGCTGGGCGCCGTTGTGTCGTGGACGCGTCAATTGTTGGCGCTTGGCTGCATGGCCACGATGTTCGAAAATGTGTGGGGGTGCATGCAGGAACCGTCGATTGCGAGTTGTCAATGCATGGTGAACACACACGTTGCATTCAGCATGAACAATGAACGAATCGAAGTGCACACAATGCACGCATGCATGCGGTGCGAGATCGAGGGGATCATCAGAAAGAAGGAAGACAGAAGGAAAGAAGTTGTTCGGAGCGGTTGCGTTGGAAGGATCATGGAGGGAAAATTCCAAGAAATCCAAAATCAATCTCCGGAAGACATGCACGTGCACACACTTGGAATGTGAGAAAGGGAAAATATTTCGATTTTTGAACCCGATTAATTAATTTTAGTTAGGATTCTCGAATCGTGTTCTCTAAGCACAAAAAAGGATCAAATCCAATCTCTTGAGTAGGTACATGAGCTTCCTAAACGGCCTGCGTTTTCACTAAAAATAGACGAGTTTTGTTCAAAACTGCCATGCGTTTTGTTTTGCTGGGTTTGATCAATCAAGAGCACAATGAATGACATCACTGAAAGAAAGAACGAAGAAAGTGCACCACCATGCCCAAAGGCTGTTGAAAAACTTCTGAAGATGAACTGTGAAAGTGTTGTGAGGCATGTGCTCTATGGGGAAGCCATAGTTTTACCTAAGGTGGGCAACACTGTGGGTGCAGATCAGCACAAAATGATATATTCCCATTCGTATGGAATGGACATAATCCTTGAGGCTAATTACTTTTGTTATTAGGGATGGGAGCGTAGAGATTTCGATGATTTGCTTACAAATTGTGAATTACCGCAATGCTCTATTTCAAACGGCACCAACGCTAAGAACAATGCGAAAAATTCCATCCTTTCTAAATCTCAAGTCAAAAATCAGACATTTGCTTCTCAACCACGAAAGTATCCATGTTCAAGTACAAACCGGAAAAATCATAAAAGGTCGAAATTCTTCGATGCAGATGAGCTTTTTCGGAACAAACATGGTCCTAATGATGATCGAGTTAATACCCGGTTTGGGGCATCATCATCATCACTGTCGGGCGAATGGAATAAAATAAAGGCCCGTCCATTTCATGGTGATATTACAACTCCAAGATCAAAGCACCTGGACATGAATGCAAATTCGAAGAGAGACATCGCAAGACAGGTCTTTACAAAAGTATCCTTTTTAGACTCGAAACTAATTTGCCCTTAGTAATGTGTTCGAATGGATAAAATTTTACACCCTATCAAAATGAACGTCGATTAGTTATAAACTTCGGACTTGAATATAAAAAGTAAATTTTATTTGATACCATGTATTCATTTTTTCGTTCAGGCTACATGCCTTGCATCAGACTTACGCGCATGTGGTTCTGAACTGAAGTGGAATCATATTGGAAGATTACTGAAGTCACTGAATAATGAAGCCGCAACATTAAATGTTGCTCTGATATACCTTGATTCTTCAACTTCCTTCGTCTTGGATATCAAAAAGTAGAATTAAAGACTAATGATGCTTATTCCGAAATCGATTTATAATTTTATTGGTCAGGAAGTCAACGGTAGCAGATAGGAATGATGCTCCATTCTGTATTGTAATATATTCTGGGACGCAGAACTCTACACGTTTACACCTCGATGATATGAATAGCAATATTTTTAAGATAACACTGTGGAATTCAGGAAAAGAGACTCGAAAATTATGTAATCGACTTCTTGACTTAATATTGAACCATGATATGCGGGTATATGTATACGACGCAAAAAGGACTTTGAAAGTAATCCTTGATAATGCACTCTCCGAAAGTGCGCTGCCATCGTCCTCGAAAACCCAGAATCTTCACGATCCATATGTCGCAGGTTGTCTTACATCTGTAAGGTAGTACCTAACACGTCAAGATTACATGATTGTGTTCTCAGGTTGGCTTTTGGACCCTGATAGATGTATGTGAGCATTAATGTATGGAACCTTATCGCACTGATTGAACAATTTTTTCCTCCGCATAAGGCAAGTCAAAGCCCAACTTTGATGTACTGATGAAAGTAGGAAATTTAATCAGCCTCTCATTACAATCTTCAGTAGCGTTAATTTTCTAGGTGTACAAATTTAGCTCCACTCATTTGTTGGTCAGTCGAAGTTCATCAATTCCACTCCATATTCAAAAATTTCTTCGTCATTTATATCAACTGCCTGAATTTAGGTCACTATTGTTCTTCTTGGATATTCTGAATTCGACCTTGCACACACAAAATCTTGATTAGTATACCCTATGATAGTGAGTTTCTGGAAAGAAAGCTTAGGGCTGAGAACCAACATCATGCGTACCGATTCCAGGAAATGCCATTAATCCTGAGTCTTGTAGAGATGGAATCCCGAGGTACATCTTTTTTATGCTTTTCATAGATAAAAGTTAAAATGAATATTTTTTAGGAATTGCTGTGAATACAGACGCGTTTCAGGAGGTGAAGCAAGATCTTATTGTGAGAATTCGCAACATTGAATATGAATCTCGGAAATTACTCCGAAAGGTTTTTCATTTAGTCCTATCCCGAGGACATAAGACATTAAGCTTTGGTTCGCATTGTATTAATGTTTCCCCCCCCCCCCAAGGATGTCTTACTAAGTTCTCCAGATCAAGTATCTAAAGTTCTCTTTGATGATCTCAAGCTTCCAAGAATTCAGGTTTGAGTATGAAATAAGCTCGATGCTTGAAATGATTCCATCATTTTGCAGAAAACAGGAAGGCCAAATAAAACGTCAGTGTCTACTGGCGAGGTCTGTCACACATATAATCTTAGGGTATCACGTGCTGATGTAATACTACTTTATAGGATGTTCTTTTAAAATTGAGCGTCTTTCATCAATTTCCGAAGCTGGTTCTCGAGCACAGATCCCACACAAAACTGCTGAATACATGTAATCTTTTGCGCATCAACAATAATTCTGAAATGCATCTCTCCTTAATTCAATAGGTATAATTTCATTTTTTATTTTGCAAATTTTTATTTTGTGAAGACATTCTGCCTCTCATAGAAAAAACAGTGCATTCAAAGCATGGCAAACGGATACATTGCAGATGGAATAACTGTGCTACTGGGACTGGTGAGCATGTAATACATCGCGAGAAATACATATCTACATACTTTCTGTCTGTATTTTCTAAACACTGTAGGTCGTATCAGTTCTAGCAATCCTAATCTTCAAACCCTTCCAACTTCAAAGCATGCACTTAGAAACATCATTAATGTTCGAAATGCCTTCTGCACCTCGCATCGGGGAAGCTTATTAATCTCTGCAGATTATTCTCAAATGGAAATGAGAATCCTTGCCATGATTTCGGGTTAAGGAAGTTAAGGAAGCAATTTTGGCAGTATTATTGTTATTGAATATTAATGTAACCGATTAGGTGATAACACTCTTCAAAATATATTTGATGGAAATGACGATGTATACAAGCTTATGGCTGCTATGGCATTCAGAAATGGTGATGCAAATGTTGTGACTCAAGATGATCGGGACAGAGCCAAAGTCCTTTGTTTAGCTGTATCCTATGGAATGGTGAGTTTAATGCCTTAAACTTGAATTTCAATTTTATTTTTATTTTTTCCATCAGGGATCCTATGCTCTTGCGCATCATCTTCGAACGACGTCGAGATCTGATGCCGAAGATCTTAAATCCGAGTTTCTAAGCAAGGTAAATTTGTTTTGAGGTGCATTCTGTGTTATAACCGATCGAACTATTCTTAGTTTCCCGGGATGGCTACCTTCATAAAGCGTAAGATAACAATTTTGATAGCTCCTATGAAGCATTTAATCTTTTCCCACGCATCATGAAGGTGTGAAAACCCAAGCTAAAAATTGTGGCTATGTGACAACATACATCACAAAACGTCGGAGATATTTGCGAGGCATATCCAGCAACAACTATGGCAAACGCACTCATGCGGAAAGGCAGGCTGTGAATACAATTATTCAGGGAACAGGGAGTGACATGATCAAAGGGGCAACAATTAGGATTCGGGAGGAATTACTCTGTCGCTACAAGCAGAACATTGCAGAAATTGTTTTGCAGCTGCATGGTGTTCAATTTACTATGATGATTTCAATATCTCACCAAGCCGACCATGTGCGATAAATGTAATTTTGAGATTTTTTTTCAGATGAAATTGTCATTGAAATCAATGACACGTCTCAAATTGAGACGGTGTGCAAGATCGTTAAGGTTTGATTTTTCATTTTCATGAAGAGAAGTCATCGAAAACAAAAAAAGACGTGACAAGTGCACATTCGATTTGCTCTTAGTCGTCATCCTTCTTGTCACAAATTTCTCACCACATGGTTTGCTGTGATTCAGGAAATCATGGAAAACGTGGTTCAAAAACAAACAAAAGTGAAATTTCCCATTCGGCTGAAGGCTGGGAAAGATTTAGGACATCTGGAGAGCATTGAAAGTTTTTCAGTGTCACCCAGAGGACAGTGCTAGTCCAATGCTAGCACAGCTTTGTGTGCTGTGCGCTCACCCAGACCATGCATGCTGTGCAGTTTGACACCATGCGTGAGCTGCGAGACGTGCGACGCTGATGTCAAAAGATTTCGAATTGCGCTTTGTTTTCTGTCAATTTGTTGCTCACACACGCGTGTGCACATTGGGTTCCGGCGCATTCGCGAAATTCCTCGAACCTTCTGGAAGGTTCTCGGAGACTCTCGAGTCTTCTCAGAAGTTTGGAGAACTTCAGCACACGCACGCGCCTTGCACGTCACACCAGTGTGACGCAGGCGGCCTTTGCACGAGCGACTGACCACGCAATCGGCCACGCACGTCACCTCCTCAGTTGCGAATCCAAGGCTTCAGCGTGAGCCTTTGACTCGGACAATCCACCAAGTGATTGGGGGGTCGGCACGTTCTTTCCGATTGGAGTCAACCCAGAACTTGCCGATTGCATCCTGCGCCATCTGAGGTTCGCATTGTTCGCAGCCAAACCAACTGGCGTTCCTCGTGCTTTCGAGGTCCCGGTGCCATTCGGAGAAAGGAGCCTCCGGCACCACGAGAATCGCAGTGCGAAAGCGCTTCTTTCGCAGCTTGTGAATCACGACAGGAAGCTGGTCCAATCCAGGGCAACCGAGCCAGCGAGAAAAACGACCGTGCCCTTCCAGTCTTCCTCTGCTCGGCACTGATGATCCTCGTCCAACTTTTGGGGAACTTTCCCAATGCGAGGCCGAGCTTCAATGAGGACACTCGGACAGGATTGACCTCCGAGTGCCTCAAGGTGTTGTTGCCCAGGCTGAGCGGCTTGAGGTCGTCAATGTGTCTGTGGGACTGTCCGATCCACTGTTCCTAGCAATGAAACAGGACTCAGTGGAAGCCCGTGACAACACCTCGCAGGCTAGCAGGGCTGCGAGGGCCCAATCCAACTTGGGTCCTCTTTGCTGGCACAGCCCAAAGGGCTCTACCGCGCACCGCCTTCAGCACACGTGCACTTTGGAACACACGTGACACAGGTCAGCTGTGTGCTTTGGAAAGTGTGTGCTTTTGGTGCGTGTGTGCGTGCACGTGCAGCGTGCCATGCTGGCCGGATGCACAGCACGCACGTCCCAGCGCAGCCTAGCTCTAGCTAGCTAGCTAGCCAGGGTCCGCTGGGTGTGCTCGCAATCGCGCATGCAAATCATGCATGCTAGCGTGCCTTTTGCTGTCATGCTTGTTGCGCACATTGCGATCGCTAGGATTCAAAATCAGAAGCTCACTGGAAGATGTGCAATGATATGTGGTGCAATGATCCCACAAAACCCAGAAACCGTGCCCTGCATGCATTGTTCACTGGCATGCACGACACAGAGCATCATGCATGTGCGCTGTGTTTGCGTGCTTCGTCTCGCACACTGTGCATCCAGCTTGCTCTGGTCAGCATAAAAAATGACAGTGATCAAGGATTGATGTCTGTGTGGGAATCACGTTTCAGAGGAAGATGGATGGCTTTCAAATGGCAATGTAGCATCAATGGAATGATTGAGCAACTTCAAGTCTAAATTGCCTCTGATCGCACATGCTAATGTGCATGACCGTTAAACCAACTGTCTTTGCTCCCTAGGATTAATTACTACTCTTCCCGGCCAGAACTCAACTTCCTTTCTTTGAAGCTCATTCTCCTCGTCCTCAGCAACCATCTTGTTTATTGCATTCATGAAAGCTTCAGCAGATCCCTGCAAAAAAGAAGCAATTGGATACTTATATGAGTACTCGTATAACATGAGTCGACCACAGTCATACTTCCCCGCCTCCTCTGTCCCCTACAATTACAACGAGTATCATGACCTGTATGATGTCAACATGTGCAGAAGATCCATGGTACGTTACTTCCTCCTCTTGAACAGCAAGGGCCTTCAATGTTTTAATGGAGATGATTGAAGATAAAGAAACCACATTTCAATATTCAGAACACTTACGTCTTCCAATATGCACATTCATTCATAAACACACTTTGAGAATACATAGTTATTTATGGAAATATGGATGTACATGTACACAAGTGTATGAATGTAGAAACTTATCTTTTATTTTCTTGGGCACTACTAATGAGAGACGCATTGGCAGATTCATGAGCTGCAACAATTGATACTACCTCCTCATCCTCCCGTGGTGGAGCGCGGCGGCACACGCGAACACTTACCTGCGGCGAAGGTTAGTCAATCAATTGTCATTATTATATGAAGAATAATCCCACATATCGTCCAAACTGTATTTTCTAAATACTATAACACTCTGTTATTATTATTATTATTATAGTTATGCAACTCTAGGGTTTGGGGTTGTATAGGATTCATCAATGTGGACCATAACTTTCTTCTTTTCTTCCTTCAAATAAACACTTATACTCCGATGCAAGAAGACATAAGGCAGCAGCAGCAGCAGCAGCAGCAGCAGCACACTTGCCTCCTCCTCCTTCTGCACACCCCCACTAGCAGTATCAGCACTACTACTACTACTACTACTACTACTACTACTACAACTACTACTACTATTAGTACTATTAGTACCTTGCCAATAGCATCCCTACCCTCTGAAACAGCCTCAACTTGATACTGAACAAGACGAATCGGCACGCGCACCACCTTATAATGAATGAATCACAACAACACAGAAAAAAAAGTTTGGTGACGAAGATTAACACCATGACGTTCTTTGGTTCTTATTTCTTTGCTTCGGACGTTGATAACGCTATTTGATGGTCATGATCGTGAGTATCCATTTATTGAAGTTGTAATACAGTCTTCCGCATCATCACTTTCCATAGAGTGCTGCTGTTGCTGCTTCCTTTAACTCACCCGACTAATGGCATTGTACACGGCCTCTACTGGCCCTCCTCCAGTCGATGCGTCGATAATTGTCTGTACATACGGGTAGGTAGGTCGTAGAACATGTGGTAGTTAGAACATGGCACTGACATCGTATATCAATCGATATGATATTGTAACCTTTCCTGATGGTGTTGTGATAGACACCGTGGCCGTTGGATGATCATGACCACAAGATACGTGGCACGTGTTAAGCTGAGAAGAAGGAAGGTAGTGGAATTGGATGAGGAGAATGGTGAGCAGGGGGAACACGATGATAACTATAGGAAGAGGAGAATAAGATAAGTCGAGGAGGAGGAGGAGAAAGAGAATAACACGTGACTAATGCCATTAGACTAACATTAATCATAGAGATGAGCGTTATTGATTTAAAATAACCGATGTAAGTATGTATGTGTGTGTGTGTGTGTGGTAGCAATATATATATATATATATATATATATATATACGACCATTCTCGGCTGGCTTATACTGCACACACTACTACACATACTACTTTGCTCACCTAGCTACCTTCTCAATGTTGTTTTCCACTACTTACTTACTATGAAGGGATGATGATAATAACAACAAGCTATTTTCGACTACTTACTACTTTGTAGAGATGGATGATAACAACGCTAGGTAGCATCATGTGGTTATCTATTTATGTTTGTATTTTTATTCTATCGTCGTCTTTTGATTACCTTCCATGACTCTTCAGCAGGTTTTACAAACTAAGTTAATGTATCATCATCATTCACACATCAGATTTCGATTATTAGTAGCTACTACCAAGCACCATCCTCCCGCAAATACTACTACTACTACTACTACTACTACTACTATCTAAATCTACTGTTTGAACCTCATTCTCAATGATTGCTTGAATATCAGCATCAGTGACTGTTTTCTTTTGATCGGCGGTATCCTACATACACCACCAATGGAAAGTATGGTGAGAATAACGATAAGGGAGAAGAAGAAGACGACGAAATAGAACAGCAATAAAAGGAAGGCGGTCCACTATGGGTGGCATTATCATCATCATCATCATCATCATCATCATCATCACCGCCATTCACCTTGAACTTTTTGAACGCAACTTTGATGACTTCTTTGTCCAACCCTGTGTATCTGGTCATCGTTGTACGAGAGAGAGGGGGGAGGGGAGGATTAGAGAGGGCGACGATTAATTAAATAGACGTTCAAATATCAGAATGCGTCTGTCGTTCGTCAGCCTTAATTCTCTATATATTCTATTCTACGATGATGATGATGATGATGATGATGATGATGATGATAGTAGTAGTAGTAGTAGTGGTAGCCTTCCTCCCCGAGGCAATGGTTTTCATCATCCACACACACACACACACACACACACACACACACTAATACTGACAGGTAGCACGATGATGAATGAATGACCACAGCATCATCATCATCATCACATCCAGCACTACAACTTATAATACCCAAGTTCCTCCAAGCGATTGCTGAAGGCTGCTTTTCCAGAGTGTTTTCCCAATACAAGAGTGGATCTATGTGTTTGTGTTGTTGTTGTTGTTGTTGCTATTTTCCCAATACAAGAGTAGTGGATGATCTATGTGCGTCTTTCACGGTGATGGTTTGATGGTTAATAATAGCTACATAGTAGTACCAACTCTTATTGATTTCGCATCATCTTCAACTTGTTTTTGTTGTTCTTCTTCTTCTTTTTCTTTTGTTTAACTAGTAGTACTAGTAGTAGTAGTACTAGTAGTACTGTACTGTCGACTTCATCATCATCATCATCATCATCCATGTCAGTATAAGAAAGAGCAACGATTTATTACTACTTGAGACCAACGCTTGCAGGACTCATAATTTCGTAAGTAGCAGCATGCTTCAAGACCCCATCCTAACGTAGTTTGGAGTCAGAATATCATATGATCAAGTTGCTCTGTTAGTTAGATTGACGAGCTGGCAGTTATTGGTACTGATATATCGAGGAAGAAGAAAGAGGAGAGAGGCAAGAACATCCACTATTACTAGTATTACTACTACCTGGTGAATTCCAGCTTCATGAGCAAATGCATTAGCACCAACAATGGCTTTGTTTGGTTGGACCGACATTCCTAGTAGAGTAGTTACAACAACAGTAATGTATAACAGTATCAGCAGCAGTATCATTGCATCCCATAGATCATCAGAGTAGTACAAATAGTATCACCAATATCATCCTACATAAATACATACATACATACATACATACATACATACCCGTGACCGAGGTGACCATGCGGCTGGTGCGTGTAATCTGGGTCGTATCGACTAGACTCTTGACAGGGAATACCTTATTAAAAGTGGTGGTAATAGTAGTAGTAGTTGTTTAGTTATTCTTGTGATAGTAATCATAATAACAAGGAGGAGTTAGAGGAGAGGAAGAGAATGAATAAATCCCAGAATTCAATAGTAACAAACAAGACGTAGTACAACAATAACAACAACTTCAACTACCACTACCACAAGCACAACCGAAGCTGCTGCTGCTGCTGCTGCTGCTGCTGCTGCTACTCTCTTTCACCACTACCTGTGGTCGTGTGTAAAGTGCCATCACTACTTCCTCCAAAGAGGCATTTCCTTGGTTCAAAGTGATGATAACCGTGAGCTTCATATGTGTGCTCACAATGATAATAATAGGGTTTTGGTTTTGCTATATTTCACGGTGCTGTCTTGATACCGTTGATCATCATCATCACCATCATCAAAGTACCTGCACGCTCTCCAATTCCATTGATAGTCACTTCCACTTGGCGAGCTCCTCCCATCACACCTGACAACAACCAACCATGATAATATTACGAACGACAACTCTGCTCAGTACTTGCACACCGCAGTACCGCAGCACCGCTGCACGAAATAACGTGTTTTCTCATCTCTTTCTGCCTCTTCCTCCCTCTCCCTCTCTCTCTTTTAATTCTGTATAATAACAGCACAGTAGCCCTACTTCATAGAAGCTCTGGAGTGTGTGCTATGTGTGAAATGATCATTTCCCACACAGCACATCATTCCCCACACAGCACACACACATTCTTCTAAAAACAAAGGAGGTTGTTGCGTATGCATAATAATATGAAATACTTCTCGATGAAATGATCTCCATCATCATGGTTGTCTGATTGAGATTATGTGTGTGAATGCATATCTATTGCCTTCAAGCGTATTCGCAACTGCAAGACCCAAGTCGTTATGACAGTGAGTGGACCAAGTGATCGAATCACCACCGGGTGTGTTATCTTTCAAATAACTACAATAGCAACAAGAAGAAGAAGAAGAAGAAGAAGAAGAAGAAGAAAAAGCATCACATATTTCAATCAAAAATACTTGAGTAGTAGTAGCTGCGCGAAAAGAAGCACTTGTCTATGGTTAAGACCGAATCAGCTCGCAGTATTCGCGTGGCGTCACAAATCCAACGGTGTCCGGCACGTTGATTGTACCAACACCTGCCTTAATTACCTGCGAAGGAAAAGGAAGAAAATGCAATGCAATCAAGAATAGAGCTAGATTAAGGGAAATCATTGAGATGATGATGATGATGATGATGATGATGATGTCAAATATTCTCTCGTTGCAAGATATAAATTGCTAAAGTTCTAATCACGGTTCTACCTCTCCAAATAGTTCTGCCATGAATGCAGGGTCACTGCGGCCAGCATCTTCAGCGGAAAACTCAACATCTTCACACATTGATCTTTTTTGGTATATAAACAAACAACACCGGAAAAAATATTACAGGTTGCTCCTAAAATTGTTATCATGAGCAATTATCATAAGGTGAGTAACCTGGCGAAGGAGACTGCCTTCACAGATTGCTGGATACACTCAGTCCTTGAGATCTTGAGCTTGTTCTTAAGGTGAATGTCGGAAGTTGCTAGAAATGTGTGGATTCGATGAAGAGGTGCATGCTGCACAGCCTTTCAAGAATAATCGCAAGTTTTAGTAAACGTTGTTCGAATCAAGGAAACTGATCCCAATTAAGTGATGATGATGATAATAAAATGATGCTTCTTACTTCATAGCAACGTTCAATGTCCTTCTCAATAGCTCGAGACAGGCCACAGATACGCATAGGTTTCCCGGAGGCACGATTTTCAAGAAGGGGCCCGATCTTTATTAAGGTTGTTCAATCAGAATCGTTTATCAACAATGGAGTAAATGACAAACAGGTAGATGCCGAGCATACTGCAGTTCTAAGAGGAAACTTGTGATGACAATGAAATCAAAACCATCAGAATCTTTATAAATCCACGCGCGCGCGCGCACACACACACACACACACAAAGTACTTCTTGAGCAACAATCTTGACAGCCTCAAAGTCGCCATCAGATGCGATCGGGAATCCTTATAACACATACATACATGCAAACTCATTCGCTCACTCGCATACAACATGTAGCTCCTATAAATTCATGATTTTCATCTTTTAAAAGACAAGTACCTGCTTCACATACGTCCACACCCAGACGTGAAAGCTGGGTTGCTAATGTTATTTTCTCTTTGATGTTCATGGTAGCACCAGGAGACTGTTCTCCGTCTCTTAAGGTTGTATCGAAAATTGTTAATACTGGCTTGTCCTCATCCTTTGTCGTTGCTGCCTCCGACGACAACATACGCAAACCACCCATACTTCGGCGACTGTTTCGACGAATATTTGCGCTGATAGCATTGGCTGCTCTCGTGCATGCTTGCAACATTGTGAGGATGGGTGGGGGGGCTCGAGGCTCCTGGGATTCGCTTCTGTATTTGGTAAGGATTTTATATCGTCATGTGTAAATGCAGCGTATTTCTACATATAAATAAAAATAAATTGGGCACGAGACCCACGCAACATTCCAACAGATTTCTGCATAAGTATGATCAATATTTGATGTCGCACCTATATTTTCAAATGTATTTATCTTGATTTTATTCGGATACGTTTACCGATTCTCTTATTATGTATCTAACCCTCGAAATCTCTCAGAGATGAAAAGGATTAGGGTTAGAAAGAAGAAGAAGAAGAAGAAGGAGAGGAAGAAGAAGTGAAGTGCGTAGTTCGTTACAATCTTTTTTCCAACAGAAAAAATCGGCGCGGGAAGCCATTTTCTGTGGAGTACAGGCCTGTAGTCAACAAGGAAGGGCCCAAGGCAGGCCCCAGAGAACAGAATACCAACCAAAATAATGGAGGAGAAACTTCGCAGATGGCGGGAGCAGCGTGAAGCTCAAAAGAAAAAAGGGGGAACGAAAAAAAAACCAGAGATTATTACAAAGACAGCGGTTGCAGTTTCAGCACGGAGAAAAGGTTGAATGTTACGCCAAATGCTTGTCTATCCGAATATGCATAAACTTCATGTCGTTCTATGAACACAGCGGGACCTTCCTCCACTCTTAAAGCAGCGAAGCCAGACGTTTCTTCATCGCATAGATTTAAAAAGTTGACTAGGCAGCGTAAGCCTGCATCGAGGGGTACAAAATTAAAGTATGGAGTAGCGCACATTTCAACTTCTATTGAATATTTCTAAGATTTCTTCACCTAGAATGTCGTCACGATTTCATTACATATTTCGCACCCTTATTGACTGTCCCCATTTTCATTGCGATGCAAAGGAAATGGTGTTGGATCGAAGAAGATGCCACCTTCTCAGTCATCTGGACGACGATCTGGTAGCAAAAACAACCCTCCTTTGCATCGCAAACCGCCTGTTAGAGGGACAAGCAAGATTGCAGGAGGGGGAAAGGTTCGAGAAATTAACGGGACAAACATTATGACAAGTGCTGCAAATGCTACAAGTAGTGCTGCCACTGTTACGAAACCGACTCCTAGTCAACAACATGATACAAAGAAGAAGAAGATCGATCAATCATCTTCTGTTGCTCCAGCACTAGCTGCTGTTCCTTATAGTTCTTCCGCAACGAAAAAGACGGGCAAAAACAGTAGCCTGAATTCATCATCGCTATCATCATCAATAGTGGAGAGTGATGCAAGCATTAGTATCGACGATCATCACGTAGTAGCCACTAACTCTAGTGACAATAATTCTACAAAGGAGGACCAGAATCACTCCAACCGTTGTTCGACAAATCATTCTTTATATTCTACTACTAAAACTTCGAAAATATCTCCCACCAAAGAAGTAACGGCAGCCTCTTCCAAAGCTCCGGGTGTTACTGACGAAGAATCCAAACAGGGAAAATGTACAACTACTACTACTGCAGTAGCAGCAGCAGCACCAATAAAAGCAACTGTGCCGCAGCAGCAGCAGCAGCAAGAACTGACTACTACGGCTAATCACGCTACTATTGCTGCAGCAGCGAAAGAGAATTTAAGTCCATCACCATCAATAAATGTGGTGGTGCCGTCTGTAGAACGGGGCAGGGGAGATAAAAATGACCAGCAGCAGGACAACTCTGGTGAAAACAGTCATCACGAAGATACTGCTGGCAAGGATATTGCTATTCAGAAGCACGGGAGAAACTCTATCGATGCTGTTATGAACCCAGTAACTCGATCCACAGCTACTATTGCCAAGAGAAGGCAAAGGAGAACATTGTCGCCTCAGACGAGTGCAGGTAATAATCAAATGCGATGGATAATTATGATGATGATTTACTACTTCTACACCCACTAAATGTATTCACTCACTTACAATATGTTTTTGGCTACAATTTTCCAACCTCCCCTCCTTTCCTCCTTTGATAATGTTATAAGCCACCAATGCTATGCCAGCAAGAAGGACAAGCATCTCTGCAAGTAATAAGAAGGGCTGCAGGACCAGCTTAGGAGCGGGAGAAGGATTACGTTACCAGTCTCCTCGAAAATCAGCAGCTGCAGGATTATCAACTCGAAAACCAACATCATATGCTCGGGTAAAAATAGTAATAATAATAGGAAGTGGTGGAAACAACAACCATTTTTATTGGAAGATGATAATGCTTGGAACCAGTACAGCTTTAAAAAGAAGCTGATTAATCGATTATATTCAAATCGATGATCGCAATTAAGAAATGAAGGATCAAATTGATAATCGTAACAAGATGTTATTCCGCTTTGTACGTACGTTACTAGTTCTCTGAAATGGCACATCCAACAATCAGCACCATCACCTCCTCCTTCTCATCTTTGTTATCCTGCATCCATGTAGGACTCCATCTTCGAAGTCAACACTCTGTTGTCAAGGCAGATAGATGCAAAGAACCTTACGGCTATTGAGCGCTATGAGACAAGTCTTATCAACCAATGGTGTTTCATGATTGAAACAGCGAAGAAAAACTTCGGATTACAGGAGAACAGCGCCCTTGTAATTCCTATTGATTACTCTGGGATGTTATGTCCAATATTACCTACCCTAAGAAGAAGATGATGATACGATAGTTGTTGCTGTTGTTGTTTAAGTGCTTAGAATTGCTTTTCTTTCCTCATTCTTCACCTCACCACCCCTCAATATGACACCACAATATCACACATTCGTATCATAATATCCGCATTATCAACTACTATTAGTAGTAGTAGTCGTTAGAACATTCTATGCATTTGTTTATTTTTAAATATCACAGTGCAACAACATCATTAGTACTCTTCTTTTTAGGGTCAGATACGCAGTGTCCAACAGCAGTTGTTCTCGATGAAGGAATCTCTTCATGCTGTGGAATCAGACCTAGAGCAAAAGAGGAGACTTCTCAAGGCAAAGCAGATAATGAAAGCCTTGGTATGGGGGTAGGTAGTGTAGTAGAAGTACGATTCATCTCGTCATGTTGATGAAGCTCTTCATTGATATCTCATTGATAACTATGCACGTCGTCATAGATGCAAGATGGAATGAAATTCGAGAAAATCACGGCCATTTCAAAACATCATCAACAGGTTGTAGGTTTAATTAGAAAATAGCACACATACTTTATACGCTTTATTCCGAGGTGGAGGTAGCGATACGAATGTATTTTCCAGGCGGATAATATCCTATAAGTATTTGTTGAGAAGAGGCATAAGTTAATGCAAATCGAGGATTTGTTATTTAGTTTCCAAAGCAATAAATCGCTAATTCGACCCCTTATTATTATTCTTGTTTTTCAACACTAATAGATATTGCGTGCCATACACATGAAAATGCACAAAGTATCACAAAAAGCGATATCTCCGCTCAATGCCAAAGATTTCACAAATTCGTTGCACAAATGCAATGAAATGCTGGAGTCGCTAAAGTTAGCTCGTAAGGATATTGCAGAAAAGGTGGTAGAGTTTTCTACAGCTTATTGTTTTAAATGATGATTCTATGACATCATAGCAAGATATGTATCGTCACCACTATCCGCATTATGAAAATTCACAAATCTTTCCTCCTCCTTAAGGCCAGTATGTCGGCTACTGTGGCAACGGGACTCGTTGAATTTGTTGTGGAAGAGCACGACACGCTGGTGACTTGCCAACGCCAACTCAAGACTCTCAAAGATCTCTCGGATCATCTTTTCAGTCTTAGAGTTGAGCGCTTGCAACGCGAGCTATTCCTCAAAGATAGAAAAAGCTAGTAACGATTGGTAGCCAATGAATCTGGTGGATGTCTCAACGACAAGCGAGTGGAGCGATGGTAGGCATGCGCATGCCATGTCTATAAATGCATGCGTGTAACTGACATAGCCATAACTCTAGAGAGCCGTTTACTTCATTCACCATCCATGCCTATCTAGCTATGTGGACATGAATGCCTAGATGCGCCACCCATGCCAGCATGCAGACGCATCGTGCGAATCGTGCATTCATCCCTCCCTTGCATTCCGGCTCTACGCATCTACTGCACGCGTGCTATAAATTCAAGCGCATAAGCGGACACACCTCTAGACCTGGTCAAAACCCGGTCACACTTTCCGACGGCATCCGAAAAAGTGACCTGCCCATGATTTTGGTTCCTTTATTATTAATTATGCTATTATTTCCAATTTTGCACCACCAATAAAATAACATCTGCATTGAAATCAAAATGAAGTACAATCTTTTTATTTGCATTGCCTACTTGTCAGGTGCAATCATTGCACAATCAGTTTTGATGATTATGATGGAAACAGCTAGAGAGTCATCCACCGTCTAGATCGTGCTGTACTGCGCACTGGCGCTAGCTACGGGCGGTCTAGCTAGCTAGCAGTGCATGACGAGACGGATGTCTAGCAGATCGATGCAATGGACAAGTCAAATTTGTCAATTGTCATCCTGATGCAGCCATGGAAGGTCGCGACTGTACGTAGCGCTCACTGCTAGACTAGCCCAAAATTCACTTGCAAATGTTGTCCCCAATGCACGCTACAGCATGCCAGGCTAAATAATCTATGTTCGTTCATGTAAGATACGTATCGACTAGATGACATCCTGAATGTAGCAATAACTTGTGCAGCTCAACCAATCTACATTCGATCTTATCTTTTGCCTGCAAGATTAACAGAGATGATGCGTTGCTCGTTATTCAGGTGTAAATCTAGATGACGGGTATATACTCGTCCATTTCCGGTTCCTTCTTGACCCTGTAAATCCTCACCATCCAATGTTCGGAGGTAAATGCTTCCTCCAAATATCGAAATGAAATATCCTTTTTCCCTATTTCAGTATTTCGGGTTCTATCAAATCCCGTAGGACGGCCATACTGTGTCATCATGTCTCCAAATCGGTAGTAGCACATGCTATACATGAGTGAATTTGTCATAGTGGAGGTTGCAGACCGGTCCACAGTGTACCTAATGATCATATCGTAGATATATCACTCAAGCATTACTACGTGTGTGTGTGTGTGTGTGTGTGTGTGTGTGTTCGTATCATAGTGTTTTCAGCAGCAGTTGGAACATATATCTGATTAGATAAGAATAGAGAATAAAATGATGATGTAAGTTGGTGTAACTTACATTCCCTGGGCGTTGTAGTATTCAGCTTCAACCACCTCGGGGAAAATACCACCACTGATTCGAACCATCCAAAGAAATTTGTTTATGTCGTCGGAAGAATATCCAATTTTTCCACCAAAGACCACGAGGACGTAGTCAACATCAAGCTCCCGTATAACTTTGATCGATCTTTCTTCAGGGGAGGCCATTGCATAGCCAACTCGTGCAATGTGTGTATTGTTCCTTGTATTATTGTCTACTATGACGGTTCTATTGCCCATTGCCGTTATTTGGTAGCCATAATCCCACCAACTCATCACACGACAATCAGGATCAGTGTTGAATTTGAGCCATTGATACGCCTCACGAAAGTCGTCAAAGACAGTTTTAGACCCGTCGCCATTCACAGCAGCCAACACAATCGAAGGCGATGAGTAAGCAATCGAGGTGACCTGATTAGCACGTACATAAGAGCGTATGTTTGTGCGGAGGAGCACTACAATAAAGATGATTTAGAGATAGTATTATTCTTCCACGTGGAACTAGATAGATATCGTTCTTTTCGTGAAACAAACCAAACAACAATCTATCTGAATCACGAAGTTGTTCAATGTGAATAATACTAATAATAGCAATAATAATAATAATAATAATAGGTGGATCGACCTAAATATACGCCTTTATAATAACTACTACTACTACTACTACTACTACTACTACAACTACTTGTTGTTGTTACATACCCAGGTGCAGTGGATGGTGTAGAAGTAGAAGAGAATTAACAGGGCAATTGTCACCATCATCCCAGTCAAAAATGTTACTGGCTTCTTCTCTGTTCGAATGATTTTGTTTCCGTTGATCATGCGTTGTTGTTTTCTCTTGAGCTTTTCAAGAATCTCCTTTCCTTTGTCTGACTTGGGCCCTTTTCCTCCTCCTCCTCCTCCACCGCTTTTCTTGTCGCCTGCCTTCTTACCTCTCTTGCTAGTTTTCTTCGCAAGTTCCTTTTCTTCTGCATTTGTTTCAGTTTCAGAATTATAAGGATACTAATACTACAACAACTACTACTACTACTACTACTACTACTTTTAAACAAAGAAATGAACTAATGCAGCAGTGATTTGTTTGCGGTTAAGTGGATAATAATACCTTCCTCCTCTTCTTCTTCTTCCTGTTGTGCTGCTACACTCTTCTTCTTGCTAGCCCCTCCCCATTTAATATTGCTGTAGTTTTTCATCGTTTCAGAAGCACCAATTCCAGCCATTACACATACAACAGGAGCAAGCACCAGCACAAGCCGAACCTGTAATTAGTTAATGATGATGATGATGATGATTTATCATCGCACTCTATCAGATATATTGTTCCAAGGTAAGTGTAAGAGTAAGAGTAAGGAGAGATTATGTGGAGATAATAAATATTGATGGTGTTGTTGTTTGTTGTTGCTGCTAGTTGTTGTGTATTGTTATCAAGAAGAAGAGTTGTACCATAATCGACGAGAAATACATAGCAGTGACCGTGTAGAGAATGATGAAAATGTTCGCATCGGTAAGGTGCATAAAGCAGAAGTATAAGCCTACTGGAACAAGAGCAACCAGACACTGCATATCGAAGAAAAATGTAGTCCACGAGCTTGGCTGGTGCTCAGATACACTCTTCACGATCGCAATATTTGATGTGGATCCCAAAAGCGCCTTGAATCTTGCAGTCAAGAACGGCACACGACCCGATAAAGCTGCCAACACCACCATCGCAAACAAGCCCACAGCTCCCAGTATTGCCATTCTAAGTAGGTACTTAAACTGCTTTTCAGATACCATCGATTTTATCCAATAGAAATATGTGTACAACTGAAGCAATCCAAACACGCCAAATGCTCCCATATGCTCAGGGCTGTTGATCGACACAGGCTGAAAGCTTACGAATTGAACGTGCATGCTCAGCAAAGTACCCAGAATGTAGAAGGTACAATAAGCAACATAAAGCTTATTTGAATACCGACCACATAACATCAAAGCAATGACGTGGAGAGGAATAAGATTGATCAGGAATATGTAGCCACCCCAAGACAGGACCATGTAGAAGTAAGCAAAAGCAGCCATTGCGCCCCAAAATATAGTCCCTCGTTTTACAGCGCGTACCCAACAAGCAAAAGTAAAGATCATGGCGAATATCGCACATGCTTCATTATCATAAGATCCAGCTACGGAACGTGAAATATATCCAGGAACAATGGAGATAAATGCTGCTGCGTATAGACCAGCAGAGGAGTCCCATAATTCGGTTGTGAGAAAGAACGTAGCCAAGCTCGTCATCATTGACATGAAAGGCGCAAGCATCACGCAAACATTGCGAATCTCGACAGTAAATCTTAGAGCATGGAGAAGATGATATCCAATAGCGGCGGTAAACATGAGACCAGGGTAAACGGTACCTCCAATATACCGTCCAAGAGGCCACCATGAACGATTATCGAACCAGTTGTGGAACTCATAAAAGCCTTCACTCACGAGATACTTTGTCGAGCGGAAATTGAAGTAGGGGTCAAATTCGTGGATAACACTCTCGTACCGCAACACAGAGAAGAGGCGAGTAGAGAAAGCAAGGATACAGATGAGGAAGAGAATCAAGCCTTCAAAGACACCTAGTGCAGCTTCTGTCTTAGATATTCCCTTGCCAGCCTTCTGCTTCATTGAGCCCGTTTGAGCCCTAATTTGTAAAAAAACGTAAGGAACAATGAGATGGAAAACGATTCAGAACGCAAACATCAATTTATCCATCTTCATTTCGCACACAGTCTCTCACCTCTTCGCGTCCATCACAGCCGTAGCACTGTCCGCAACCCTGAGATTTATGCGACTTGTTCCGGCCCCGGATTTTCGGGATTCGATAAAAATAAAATAAATTCCCTGTAATTAATGATAAATTGATGATAGATCCTTGTCGAAGAGTGAGATATTACCGGTAGGCAAGTTATCGTACGTCAGCGCAACTTCACTAGTGATCGCTTTGAGTAGCTTGCCGGCAAGCAAAGATCGCCTATAATTATGTTCCCATAACAAAGAGAGGGAAACTAATGTAAAAATATCCTGCGACAAAGAAACTGTCGCTTACCTTGTAGTATACTCTGCGCTCAATTCAGTCCTCAAAGACTTGACCAGATCTATGAGGTCGCACGTGGCGTCTGGACCACCCCACCCCCGTTCCACAGCGAAGGAGACAACGTTGGTTTGGTGGGATTAGGTGCGATGTCACGGCTATTGAGGAGTACCTTCATCTTGATATTCTTCAGCAGCTTAATTTTACTTTCTTTGGACGTGGATTTGAACTTTTGGGAATGGACGAAAGCAACGTTGGATTTTCCAATTCATTCAGAAAACGAGTTGGATGAGACACAGAGTACTACTTCTCCAACATCTTCTCCAACATCTTCTCCAACATCGATGGAATCAGTAGCCAGTGATAGAATAGAATCCATCGTTATCGACAAAAATCGGAAGGTTTACACGATGCACTATCCGAGAACAGTTCTATTTTTTATGTACAGAATGACAGTTATGACTCTCCACGATGGTTTTAGGGCGTTTGGATTGAAAACAGCCCACATTATGCCTCGTGTTCCACGTGATGCGAAGAAAGGCGACATTGTCATTTGGATTGGCAGTGTGTATTTCAATCACAAGCTGCTCAAAGAGCTTAAGAGATTGGGTCTTGTAACTATACTGTACCAGACTGAGCCACTGCCTATGATTATGATGAATATGACAAACCAGAACATACTTTGGGGCAATGATAAAAAGTATGATAGAAGATTAAAAACGGAAAAACATGATAACAATGGAAATGAGGATGACACAGTCGTTTTTGGTGAAACATTGGTTCTAACTTTAAAGAATTGCAAATCCTATTCAAGAAACTGGGATCCTTCCATCTACGATGAAATTTGGGATTATGGAAAATCACATACTGACGCGATAAATGCATGCAGAAGTAAACAAAACAGTAGCATAATACCACGTGCACGGTATGTTCCATCTGGATACTTGGAGAAATGGCCGCATAGCCCCGATTTTCAGCAGGATAGATCTGACCATGTGGTGTTCTTGGGCTCTCTCAAGCATGGTCGCCAAAAATGCTGGAATGCACTCCTAAAGTCACCAGTTCTTAAGGACAGACTTAAACCAGTATACGACCTGTGGAATGAAGCAGCCTTTCAAAACTTCACTGAACATTATCCGTACAACAAAATGTTCATCTCGTTTCACAAATACTGTGAATTTCCTCGATTAAAAGAAAGCGTAGCAGCTCTTGAACCCCGTGCTGCTATAATTATGAGTACAAAGGGGTTGCTAATATCTGATAGATGCTATGCTGGCGATGAGGCCGAATGGGAAGGTCTCCTTGATTTTGTAGAGCTCGGAGAAATGGAAAAGGTCTATCTTCGTATGATGAACCTGTCTTTATCAGATCGCCAGAGATTAGTAGAGGAGCGATTCGAAAAGTTTAAAATCAAGTTCTCACCGAAAGCAATTTTGGAACGAGCACGAATTCCCTCGTGGTTAGCTAAATCATAGTAGTACCACAATAACTTGTACCTTCCATGTATTATCATTGGTTTTGCCTGCTTAGTATCCTACGAATGTGGTGAAAGCATTTTGTGCGCATAGTAGCGTGGTGTACAAACTAATTGGATGTGTACCATTTGTACATGTTGTATGTATATGAGACGATGTAATGAGTAACTCAAATTTGTTCAATTGTCATCTTAGCTGTATACACACACACACACACACACACACACACATATATATATATATATATATATATATATATATATGCATGTACATGCACACATGAGACGGATGTAATGAAGTAAGTGATTATTTCTGTTCAACATCGGCCGGCGAATGATGTTTTTCTCACTCAAATTGCATGCCGTACCTCCGTGGGACAGAGGCAATATGTAACACGACCATGCAGAGCACGTTGCACTGTTGCGCCTCTAGCCATTGAGCACCACCCCCCCTTTTTTGAGCCAGAAACATCTGTGCTTTTGTTCTTCGCGTCCGATTACGATGTGCGATCCGAGGGCCACGTACATGTACGTGCACGTTCGTTCC
This sequence comes from Bigelowiella natans CCMP2755, assembly GCA_000320545.1. NCBI lineage: Eukaryota > Cercozoa > Chlorarachniophyceae > Bigelowiella > Bigelowiella natans. The sequence continues at coordinate 52,138 of ADNK01002097.1, forward strand.
CAAATCAACAACACTAGAACACATGCACTTATTGTGCCATACGTGCATGTGCGTGCTAAAAGCATGCTAGCATGGCACATGTGAGAGTTAGAGAGCGCAACAAAACCCGATAAGACATTATTTGCACTGCATGAAACAAGTTATTGTGGAATGCACAGATCTAGATAGATCTACGCATGTTGAAAATTGTGACATCAACAACACTATAGATCATTATGTGCTTGGAAGAACTAGAGAGACCTAGATAGTGTCAGCTGTCTAGCACTATTAGCTTTACACAGTGTATGTATCAATTATTTTATAATTTTTATCTATAACTGCTGGGGGTGGCCAAATAAGCCGAGCTAGCTCGCGGCGTCGATTTATTTCGGCATGCTAGCGTAGCTTGCTGATCCTTCGCTCACATCTTGATCGACATACATGCCAGTTTAGTCATCACTGGATCATCCAAGCTGTGATGGTTAGCTAGATGTACGTGTGCATGCATTTGGAGTATCATCACAGAAAGCACACCCGCAGCATTGGATTTTCGATATGATTTTACCAGCTATCATCAATCACATCCATCACGCAACGTACGCAACGCAACGCAACGCAGGCTAATGAGAGGTCAGTTGATGTATTATGTGGACGAATATGTAATGCAGGCACGGGTAATCATTAATTAGCGAGTACTCTCCTCGTTCATACTTTTCTCCGTTGCTACTGCGAAGGTATTCTTCATATGATCGCATATTCCCTTTTGCAAAATCATTTTTGAAAAGAGAAAACAAGAATGAAGTTAGCTGTAGCAGGTGGAGCTTGATTGAAAATAGCCCACAAAACCATACGGTAACTCAATAAAAAGAGAAGAAATTGGAAGAGAAGAAATGAGGAAAACTGTTAGTTTCATGACATCAATACCATGAGAACATCAAGCGAGTCTGCGAGGACCTGCCTGCAATCGACTCTTTCCTTTCCTATAAGTTAATAAAAACAAAACAATCTTCATTAATCATCAAATGGGATACGAATAGCGATAATATTTTCTGAATAATTTTCTGAATATTGTAGAAGATCATCTGATATCAAGCAGGAACATCATTAAAGCAGCAAGCACCATCGTTTTTCTTTTGTTTTCACCACCTCTGATGACAGTTTGTATCCTTAAGTGAACCTGCAGCGCCACCCATACATATGTTATTACAACAACTCTCACAGAAAAAATGAATGATCTCATTCCCATCTTAATCTTAGTCCTACATAGAGAATAAGAATTGTTCACCTTCTCATCTGAAGGATGATGTATGCTATACCCACAAAATTCCACATCCTTATGCTTAGAGACGACATATCTGATCATGGATTTTGATCAAATGATAAAAAGAACGAACTTATGTGAATAACTCAAACGAAAAATCGTAGTGGATGTAAACCACTTCTTCATACCGCAAAGCATTGCCCATTGTATGGCCCTCCTTATGGATCAAGAAGGTCGAGCAAGTCTCATCCTTGCTTTCCGCCTAACAATGTTGGCGAGTTCATGTTTGGTATACAATCGGTAGAAGTCTTATCCCAAGGAAATTAGGAATAATGAAGGTTTTAGAAGAGAATAAGGACAAGATCTCTGCCTGCGGTGCTGCCGTGCCAAATGTCCAATACACTCCGTGAAACCATTATCATGGGGTTCAAACATAGATACTTCACTCATCTCAAATGTTACTTCTTCAACTATTGCTGCTACTGCTGTGTTTTTACTGCTGCGGTACCATGGAAAGCTGTGGGGAGTCATTCCCTGCCATGGCAACTGGGTCCAGTTAGGAAATTATGACTTTTAGTATGAGAATGCCTATTTTGGACCTTTTTTCATGCGAAAATTAACTGAAAACAAATCCAACAATGATTACTTAGATATCCAATGAAAGCACCACACGCAAAGTGGTAACTATTTGGTCAATTATACATGCCGATTTTATCGTAAAGACAACCTTTGACACATGGATGAAGAACTAACTCTCTCCTCTCTCTGTGTGTGTGTGCGTGTGTGTGTGTGTGTGTGTGTGCGTGTTCTTCCGTTCGCCACTGAAAGAGCACCATGACAGCTCTTTACTGGTAATGATAGAGTGGGATTCTCTGTCGTTATGTAGTACCATGTTTTAATGGACGATTTATATAGCGTGTTTCCTCCGCTTCTTGAAATGGCATTGTCATCTAATAGGTTGGTGGGAGCGTCGTTGTTTAAGGCGCTTCTGTGGCGGGTTTACAAATCAACTGACTTTGATGTGCACCGTAATTGGCTTGCTATCACCCACTCCTTGCCTATGTCAGAGGTAGTAGCAACTCCTTTTCTGTTATTATTCACACAGTTGACTACTATCTCGGAGAATGCTATCGACATCATCGTATTCCTCCTATTCAAACAATTTACCACCGAGGAGAATATCGTTGTCGTATTCCTCCTACTATTTCATCTATCCTGCTATTATCACCAACCACCCTTTTTTTTCTCTTCTTCTTCTTCTTCCGCCTCCTCCTCCTCCTCCTCCACCTCCTCCTCCTAGTTTCTTCTTCTTTCTCTTTCTTCACACGTGCTAATTAAACTGTGGCTTTTACTCCTACCCCCTCCTCCTCCCCCCCCTTTCCTACCCGCTCCACATATATTTTTCGTCGACGTCACCATCGCGTGGAAAATCATCATCATCACAATCATCATCATCATCATCATCATCATCGTTATTCAGTGGTACTATGACTCAACGAGTGAATGGACTCTCGATTATCCCCCATTCTTTGCTTATTTCGAGGTAATATAAATATATATATATATATATATATATATATATATATATATATATATATGTCGCAATAATTAACCCACATTGTATTATCATCATCCTGTTAGCATCACCATCCTCATCGTCATCATTTGGCGATGAATAATGCGCAGTAATTTAGGCAGACTTAAATTATACCCCCCGACCCACGCACACATAATATATATATATATATATATATATATATATATATATATATATATGTGTGTGTGTGTGTGTGTGTGTGTGTGTTATGCTTAGTGGCTCTTATCTCAAATAGCACAGTTCATAGACCCAAATATGCTAAAGGTGCAGTAGGAAGTAGTAGTATAAAGCAGTAGTAATACCATTGTGTGAAATGCTAAGCTCAATATCCAATGAGTATTCACTTTTGTCGTTCTAAATGCTGGTTCTGCCGTCTAGTATCGGAGTAGAAAGTCATCCCATTCTACTATCAATAATTGCGTAATATACTAGTAGCAAGTGTGTTCTTACCAGACATTACAACATGCCCGCATGGTGTGCGCCGAAGAATTCTTATATGGTGTACAAGTTATGTGCTTTCTCTAAAAACTGCTATTATATGTAATCCTCCTTCGATTTGGTACTTACTACTACTACTACTACTACTACTACAACTACTACTACTATGGCTAATATATCATTAAATAACAGGTTCAGCAGGAAGCATTTGAGTCATCAGGATGCTTGTTCTTTCAAAGAGTCTCTGTTATTGTGGCGGATACGGTATTATAAACGGAATGGAGCTGCACAACAATAACAACATAGATGATGATGACAGATCTAACTGACAACATGGACATTATCTACTAATTTGACGAGCTCACTCTCTCTCTATCACAACAACATGCTAGTATACATCACTCTATTATAACAACAACAACAACAACAACAACAAAATACTGTAAAATATGTTTCTTCCTTGTCTGCTGCTATGATCGCCAAATTATCTAGGTGCTATTTGCTAGTGTATTGTTCTTCGTACGTACGACAACGATGGGTAGAAGGAGAAGAGGAGGAGGAGGTGGTGGTGGTAGGAAACATGCTACTACTACTAGTACTAGTACTAGTAGTACTAGTAGTGGTACTACAGACGAAGCATTAGATCGACAATATCGGTTACATCTTGCCCTAGTTCTTGTCTTTCTGAACACAGGTGCTGCTTGCAAAGAGAGACGTTGTATATACACATACGCATAGTAGTAGTAACAAGTAGAGGGAGACTTCAGCATAGTAGAAGGATGATAGTGTTCTTGGGTTTGTTATTACTTGCTGTTGTTTATAATGATGATGATGATGATGATGATGAGATGGTGATTCATAGTAGTATTGAAGTAGTAGTAGTAGTAGTAGTAGTAGTAGAGTGGTAGTAGTTGTAGCTTTAAATGATTGATTGATTATCTTCTTCGTGACCTCCTGATCTTGTTGCTGTTGTTGTCATCTTTAGGGTTAATGATTGTGGATCATATTCATTTTCAGTACGTACGTTAGTAGAGCTCACTAGAATATATGTTTGTGTGTATGAGAGATATAGATGACAATTCCAGCAAGGGATGGTGATAATGAAGATGAGTGGGTGGTGATAGTGATAATGAAGATGAGGATGGGTGATGATGATGATGATGATGATGTGCCAATATCGTACTACTACTACTACTACTACTACTACTACTTACATATTTTCGTTGCATCACACACACACACACACACACACACACAACACACATGGGTAATATATGTGTCAATCATTCATTGTAACCCCCTCACCACTTAAATCTCAAATAATATTTCAAACATTATTATTAGAGAATTTTGCTTTTTTGAGAGAGAGAATTTTTATTGGTGTTGCATTATTTCTTACTCATTTTGTGTACTACTACTACTACTACTACTACTACTTACTTCTAAAATTCTTATGATAGTAGTAGGAGAGCTACACCTCATGGACTACTACTATAGATATACCTAGCTTATATTAGTAGCGGTAGGAGTAATGGTGGTGGTGATTACGTACTTGATAATAGATACAACGGGTTCCTGATGGGTATTTTCATATTCTCAATCGCTCATATAAGAGCAGGCAACGACTTGATTGGAGGTACTACTACTAGTAGTAGGGTGATAGAAACACCAAGGAAAGAATCAAAGAGAAGAGGAGAAGAAGGACCTGGAAGAGGAGGGGGCAGTTGATCATCTATTGCACAATGATGCTGGTTGTCGCGTGGTGATGAGATTGGTTTCAGCAATATCATTAATATCATCACAGAGAAGCACACCCGTGACTACTATTATCTTATTCATCCATCAAATAGGAATTCTGTTTGCTGTGTTGCTCAACTTCAAACACATCTTCTTGTGCGTACCTACTGAATGCTATTGCTGCTCCGATGATATGTGCATTCGAAAGATGCGGCAAACATCTTCATTAGCCACGAAACCATTTGATGATGATGATGATCATGATCATGATCATCATCACGAAACCATAGAAGAAGAAAATGAAGAAGAAGAAAATGAAGAAGAAGAAGAGAAAGGAGGGAGGATAAGAGATCACCTAGCGGATGTTGTCCTCGTCGTTGTTTTCATCATCATCATCATCATCATCATCATCATCATCTCCTTATTCTTCTTTTTGTTGTTATTGTATACTTCCTTGGTTTGTTCGTGCTCCTACTATTCACCTACTACTACTACCTACTTGCTGACGCACTTGAACAACATCGCAGATATGTTGCTCCGTTGTATTTCATCCACCTTTTTCGCCGATATTGCATGGGAGTAGTAGTAGTAGTAGGAACTACTACTACTACTACTACAACTGCTGTCATTAAAGAAAGAGGAGGAAGAGGAAGCTTCCCTCTTACATCCTTGTATCCTCCCCCCCCCCATCGGTTTCGCATTGATCTGTCGTCATATTGGAGCATAGACATAGGGAACTTAGCAGTGCTTGGAACTGGCGTCGTTGCTGTATTTGCAGCCTCTTTTGGGCCTTTCCTGTGAGTAGTAGTAGTTGGAAGAAGAAGAAGAAGAAGAAGAAGAAGAAGAAGAAAGCTTCATACACCTATTAATCATTATCCCCACTCACAAACATTAGGTTCTGCCGTGGGAATGGCTCCATCGATTTAGAGCAAATATTTCAGATATTTCGCCGAATGTTTCCTTTTGAAGGGCGCGGACTTTGCCACGCGTATTGGGCCCCTAACATTTGGGCGCTGTACAACACGTGTGATAAGGCTATGGAGGTTGTTATGAAGAGAATTCCCCCAAATCTCCTTGGTTCTTATGGACAAAGCATGATGATGATGATGATGAAGATGAAGGAAGGAGAAGCCTCAAACACTACTAAAGGACTTGTGGAGGTAAAGAAGAGACTTTATTACGAGAACTATACAACAAAAACAACAACACATTACCTGTGAATGAATGCGTGCTTCCTTCCTTCCTTCTCCCCCTCCTCCTCCTCCTCCTCCTCCTCTTCGTGGTACTCATTATGATCATTACCATCATCACAACAACAACAACAACAACAACAACAACAACAACAGGCTTTCGTTCATTCGGTTCTACCTAAAGTGGACCCTAAACACACTGTTATTCTTACTCTCCTTGCAATGGTAATTCAAGTTATACTACTACTACTACTACTACTACTACTACTACTGATACTACTCAGTAGTAGTAGTAGCAGTAGTTGTTGTTGATGATGTGGTAGGAGCAGCAACAGTAGTAGTAGTAGTAGTAGTAACAGTAATAGTAGTAGTAGCTGACTTTGGATATTATGAAGGAAGAACAAAACAGCTATAGTCGTAGAAAGATGAAGGAGAATGTTGTTATATTGATGATGAGTTTATGAGTTGATAGATGATGATGATGATGATGTAACAGTCACCAGTACTTGCACGCACGTGGACGAGACCGGATCCAAGGTTGATGATGATGATGATGATGATGATGATGGTGATGATAATGACGACGATTTCTACCATGCAGAGCGGTGCCAAGCGACATAGTAGTGTTATTATCATAAGGATAGTGCAATCAACAATAATACACACAATATAAATATATATATTATAATCACCAAGCACCATTTCTCATGATGGAGCTAGGTGATGACGATGATGATGACGATGATGATGATGAGGAGGAGGAGGAGGAGGAGGAGAAGGATCACATCATTGCAAAGAATGATAAGAGTACACATGATCATAGGAGGATCACATCATTACAGAATCATAAGAGTAGTACACATCATCATCATCATCATCATCATCATCATCATCATTGATGTGGTTGTCGTGGTGTCTGTTGTTGGCCAATAGGAATTTTGCCTTCAGCACTGGTGTATGTGCGTTGGTGGCCTTTCTCTTTGGATGGCACGTACATGAAAAGGCTATTCTTCTCGCCACCCTCCCTCTTGCCCTCTCTCTCATCGACGTAGTTGTAGATGATGATGATGACGATGATGATGCAAGTTATAATTGTAATAATGATGATGAAAAGACGAAGAGGTCCACACCAACAAAGACGAGGATGGATGGCGCCACAACAACAACAACAACAAGAAGAAGAAAGGAGCTGGAAATCCATGCGTTTTGGTTGCTCAATATAGCGGGAAATGCGTCGCTACTCCCCTTAATTCACACTCCTTTCGAGTTTCCGATAAAGATTGGTATGCTTGTAGCTCATACTCTAGTGCTGCAAGTCATGTTAGAAGGAATGGGTGCTGCCTGGAAGAAGCCGAAGAATAAAAACAAGCAGCAGCAGCAGCAAGGGTCTTCTAAATACTCTTTAAGTTTCTCCCTAAGTTGGTGGGAGCTGCTCTATGGTTTGGGGCTGGTAGGAGTACAGTTATTCCAGTCAGTGATTCATCCAATATTTTTCGCTCATCTGGCCTTTCTCCCGTTGCTTCTTTGGTCCACATATTGTGCTTTCGGAATAGTTACAGCAGCAGTGTTGTACTACTTTTGTTTATTGTAGTTAATAATGGAAAGGATGATTAGATGTTAATAGAGCATCATCGATCATTTTGTCCGCGTTAGCAATAATTTCGTGGCATCGGTGAGGAGAGATCACCGTCCCGTCGTTATCTTATTACTTCATCCAGTACGTAGTATCGCTGCATGTTGTTTTCGAAGACTCAATTCATGTATGCGCGCTCGTGAGTAGGTTTGCGTGCTATGTATACGCTGTGGCTGCCGTATGACTAGACACGTCTGCTACAAGTCGTCATCACTGAATAACATCTATACATGAATTGCGTGCAGCCGCGTCGTGCGGCTTGCGGTATATCCAAATATATGAGACGGAAGTAATGAAATGGATAAATATTTCCAATATGATCGTCCTAATGTAGCTGTTCAAGGCAGCGGTTACAGCACTCATGTTGTGCCTGGATATATGTATATACATATATGTATATGTATATATACATATTTCAAACGGCCTAGTAACCGCTACGCTAGCTTCTTCTCCTCGTGCACATGCGCAACGCGAAGACCTACGCTACGCGCAGCAAAACTAAGCTTTCTGACGATGACGAAAACCCCACAGAAGTGACAACAAAGGAAGGAAACGCATGTTCAATTTATGACTTCGATTCAAACCTTCAAGATGAAGACACCATTGACAAAGGTGAGGACAGGAAGGACTTTGACTTCTCTCAATGCATCCGCAAAGCACTCGCAAATGCCACATCTGACATGAAGAACCAAAGTCGGGAAAAAAGAGTAAACGTGGAAAAATTCAACAGAATTCTCTCCACTGTTTTGGAAAAAATTATGGATGACCAAAAAACAATCATCGCGGAAAACATCTTGCTGAAATCCAGACTGACCAAGGTTGAACAAGAGCTCACAACGCTCAAAAGGAACCAAAACCCCCGAGGTTTACGGCAACCAGGCACCCCATCCCCGCAACAAGACGAAAACTCCTACGCAACAATTGTTAGATGCTGTAACGATGAAACGGTGAAGTCCAAGCAAGGACCCTCAACACCCCCAAGGCAGACAAGAAGGGAAACCTCACAAGGACAATGGCAGACCCCCAAGAAACAGATGAGAAAGAAAAAGAAATGCAACCAGAAATGCAAACAGAACGTGGCCATCTTGGAACTTGACGCGAACATGATGATCTCAGAGGGGTCCGCAGAACGCCAAGCTGCTACACCAAGCAACCAGCGCACCGAGGAAAAATTGGCAACATTAACCCCCGATGAAAAGGCAAAACAAACAACAAGAGATCATGGATCGCAATGATGAGACCACGCGTCTCACAACCGCAGAGCAAACAAGTCGAGAAGCTGTGCGCAAAGCGCGCCATGCTAGACCAAAACAGGATGCATTTTCATGCATGCGCCATGTGACCAAGGAAACAAACAGACACAATTTAAGCGCTGTAGCCGCTGCATTGCACAGCTACATTAGGATGACCATTGAAACAATTCAAACATTTCATTACATCCGTCTCATACATGTACATACATGAGACGGATGTGATGAAATA
>ADNK01002095.1:0-19209 GCA_000320545.1 Bigelowiella natans CCMP2755
CTAACCCTAACCCTAACCCTAACCCTAACCCTAACTTTAACCCTAACCCTAACCCTAACCCTAACCCTAACCCTAACCCTAACCCTAACCCTAACCCTAACCCTAACCCTAACCCTAACCCTAACCCTAACCCTAACCCTAACCCTAACCCTAACCCTAACCCTAACCCTAACCCTAACCCCAGAAAACAGCATGAGCGTGCCGCATCAGCAGTGCCATCAGGCCACGTGTTCGCTTCGAGCTGAAACCCGAGCTCATTTGCACCGCCAAAAAGCAGCAGGAACCTTGCCTCTGATGGTTTCATCAATGAAACTTCGCTTTCAACTGACACTTGGTGCTGCCACAGGCTGGGACCATCCAACTTGATGGTGATTGATGTGTGCAAGCTGCTGGTCCCTGACCCCAATCCTGATCCTGACCCTGACCCCAACCCTGACCCCGAACCCTGACCCGAACCTGACTCTGGCGCCAACTCTGAATCTGACCCCCAACCTGACCAGTTTTTTCCTCCAATTTTTTGAAAAAAAAACCTTTTTGAATTTTTGTCACCAATTTTTCCAACTTGGACATCAGTTTCGACCGTCATTGCCACCGCCAATTGTTTTTGAATCTGGTCCAGAACAGAACCCCGCCAACCCTGACCCCATGCCCAACGAACCCTTTGTGGTTGCGCCAGTTGCAAGTGCAGCATGGCCAGTGTGCTTCTTGATGATTGTCATTCACACACATGCACCCACTTGCACACTCACGTGCACGCACGCACAATCTGTGAAACCTTGGTCAATTTTGACAAAGGAGGTCAAACATGTTTTTGTGTCGTTTGTTGCATGTCAAAATCGGGCTTTCAGTTTGCCATGACACTCTCTGGATGATCAAGGCTCATGATTGTTGCAATGGAAGTTTTTCAGATGCAACCTGGTGTTGATCATGATCACATCAAAGAGCAAAAATGCATGAAGCCTTGGATCCAAAGGACTTGTTTTGGACGATGCAGCACGGGGCTCACGTGCAACACAACATTGCACACGTTTTTTTTCACATTGCCATGTGACGTGCGCAATGTGCAATGCTCCACCTTGTTGCACTGCGTGACGCATGTTGCACCACACCAAACGCACTGAAACAATCGTTGAAATTCACAGACTTCATCCACAATTGAGTTCGATTCACATGTGAAACTCTTCTGAAATAATCTTCTTTGCATGCACATCACATTCTGAACTAAACGCCTTGCGATTTCTTTGAACTACCTCTCCGATGACGTCTGCTAGCTCCAAATCTATGAATTTCACCTATTGAACCTTCAGCACGGCGATTTGATGAAGGATACACAGTAGTTGCTAGATATTGGTTGTAAAAATCAGAGTGATCTCCAGGCACAAAAGGCACCAAAGTGTCTAGGCCATTGGTGTGGGTGTAATACTCATCGTCAGCTCCACGCACTCGTCGCTTCGAATGCTGAAAAAGCAAATTGAGGTCCTTCTTCAGAGTTGAAGAGGAACGAGTATAACGTATATATGTGCTTCCAGAGCCCATTATCGCTCCCAATCCTTGAGCGTTCTTCCTCCTCTTTTCTTCATCTGAACTAGATTTGAGGAGCTCACGGAGATTTTCATCCTTTTCAAAACCACTGCTACGACTGCGAAGTAACTTATGATATTTGCTGTCCTTATTTGGAAGTTCTCGCATGGGCCAAAATTCGTACCTGGGAAAGACAAAACCCGGAAAAATTAATCAAAGAATTGAATTTTAATTCTAGAATTTACATTGAGGGAACGTATGAGATGAAAGGAAGTAAAAAATATAGCAAGTAAAATTAGATATTACGATTGGCCTAGATTTTCCTTCATATGGTGGTACATCATCTCTATATCTTTTCTTTCTTTCATTTAGTCGCTATTCCTTAGAATACGTCGTTTGTGTTTATTCCCTTTTTTCTTATTTTCCTTTTCCTCTTTCTCTCTCTCTCTCTCTCTCTCTCTCATTTTATCAACGCTATTATACTCACTGAAATTCGTCTCCATCTACGATGCACCACTCCTCTTCTTGATCCTCTTTTGTCTGTTCTTCTGTGTCTTCATTTTCTTCCGATTTGGCTTCTTCACAATTGGCGCTATACTTGTCCTTACTATCCAGCTCATAGCCTGGTTTTCCCTCTTTCTTTTCCAACATCGTCTTTTTGGTTAAAGATAAACTCATCATTCATCATCATCATCGTAATGGTGCTGCTTCATCACTATCATTATGCTTGTACCGACTCGATAGAAGTCAAGTAGAGAAGAAGTGGTAGTGGTGAAGAGTAATTATTATGAATGAGAACAATCGTTATGTGTGTGTGCATTTGTGCGTGTGTTTATATATATATATATATATATATGTATATGATTATGAAGATTACTAAATTCCGACTAATTCTTAATTATCACCTCAACACTAGTTCCTACTACAACTACAACCAACTACTACACACAAGTGCCCCCCCCCCCCCCCCCCCCCTCTCTCTCTCTCTCTCTCTCTCTCTCTTTACCACCTTCCTTCGTCCGTTTTTCTCTCCAGACGACTTCCCTGTCTCAAAGATGCTGCTGCCAACACGCCGCTTAGTACTACTGTTGATATGATTATTCTCGAAAACCTTGTCATGGATAAGGTGTTCCGATAAATCCAGCTGTTGTTTTGTCCAAGAAAGGTATTTGCGAAATATTCGATGATCAGGGTCATTAGAGTGATAATAATACGATGATGATGACGATGATAAGGAGGAGGAGGTGCGCTGCCTAGAACCACGAGGAATGTTGTTTTTCATTGAAGATCTTCTAATTTTATTATTATTATTGCCACTGCCACCTTGTCTTGTAGATCTACCACCACCACCATTACCATCACCAGCACTTCTACTACTACTACTACTACTACTACTACTACCACCACGATGATTGTAGTAGCTATTTTTCATTGCCTTTCGCTCACCACCACTAGCATTAGTATTTTTGTAGTGGTTAAGATGATAATTCTTTTTACTACTACTACTACTGCTGCTGCTGTTATCTTTGACGGTCAGCAGGTGGTTTGTAGTAGAGTTTCTAAGATGATCCTGGTGATGATGATGATCATCTTTTATGTTGCTTCTTACGCGGTGATCGGATTGCTGCTGCTGCTGCTGCTTCTTCTGGTAAACGTCGCTACCTGAACCTAACTCTGATTCTCCTCCCCCTCTTTTGCTACTGTTAGTGGTAGTAGTAGTAGTAGTAGTAGTAGTAGTAGTAGTCGAAGTAGTGATAGTAGAGGAAGCTGTTGTAGACGATAATACGGGGGGGGGAGAGGGATGCGGAGAAGGATGACGACCGTTGTGGGAACCAGATTTATTCGTTATCTTTTGTTCCATTCCACTCTCCCTCTCCTCTTTATTTCGCACCTCCGCTGTTCCTGTATTATCATTTGTAGTAGTAGTAGTAGAGCCGGGTGGTGATTCTACCACCTGCTGCTGCATCGTCGAGTTGTTGTTCGTCGATGACGTGGTCCTTGTTGCTGTTGTTGATGATGATGGAACCAATTGTGCCTTCTCCTCCTCCCCCTCCTCCTCCTCCTCCTGCTGCTGCTGCTGATGCTGATGCTTTACTCCTTTAAGTGTAGAAGAACCCGCCACTTGTTGCCGCCGCTGCTGCTGTTGGTAAGAACGTATTATTCTTGATGAAGAGAAAGATGTGATTGTAGATGACGACGAGGAAGACAAGGCTCTCATCCGCCGGCTAGATCTTCGACTGCTGCTGCTGCTGTGCGTAGTAAATAGTCCAAGCACTGCTGCTCTGCCTCTTGCTTCTTGCTCCTCCGCAACTTGAATTTCTGCCCAACGATGATCCAAATGCTTTAATACGTAGTGGCTGGGGAGTGCTAACCGATAATGAAGATTTGCTGACCATCTTCGATGATCTTCATTATCACCATTGTTACCAACCCCCCCCCTCATCATCATACCGATTCGCTGTTGCTGCTGTTGCTGATGATATGTATATGATGATGAATATGATAGAGGAAAAGCAACATTACTACTGCCTAACCCTATCATTCTCCCTCCTCCCCCTCCTCGTCGCGAAGTAGACGACGCCAACAACGATTTTGGTTTGGATCCTCTGACCCCTACTACATTGGCATTACTACGTTTACCACTACTACTGGTCAGACTCCCGTTTAGTTTTTGTAATGACGATGATGATGAAGAAGACGATGTAACTAGTCGTCTTCTCCCCCCAGTAGTGATTATACCACCATCTCTATTATTTGTCGGTGGTGATATTGATAGCCCGGCTGCTGCAGTGCTGCTGCTGTTACTACTACCACTAGTAATGTTGTGTTTCGTAAGAGCACCACTACTACCATTTATACTACTACTACTACTTACCCCCCCCCCACCGCTCATGATTCCACGAGAAGACGACGACGGTGGTGGTGGTGGTCCAACAATGCGGTCATTTGATACTGGTGCTACAGAATACCCACTATTACTACTACTGCCTCCTCCTCCTACTCCTCCTATTCCACCAGAGACAGTTCTCTTTAGAAGTCCTCCCCTTCTTCGTTGCAGCATGCGTTTTCGTTGTCTCAAATCATTTCCTGCTATCGTGGTGTGCACTATAGCAAATGTACTACCAGGTTTTAGCATCACATCAAAAGAAGAAAGAGAAGATGAAGGATATACAGCACGGAACGAGTCAAATCCCTCTTGCATATCCTCAAATTCATTTGGATCTACTTGGTTTGCATTATTCTCCTCCTCCTCCCCCTCCTCTATTTGCTTGTTGACATTCTCGTTTTTACTATTATTTTCATTATTATTATGATTATCGGAAGGAACCGCAGAAGTATTACAAATTGGTTCCTCCTCCTCCTGATTTGGTGGAAGCTCAATTCTGAGTTTTTTTGGATTTGACCGTTTTCTTTGATAACTATTGCCGTTGTCACCATCATCTTTGTCCTTCTTTTCCTTTTTTCTATTATTATTATTACCATTATCCTCCTTCAGAAGCAGTAACTTTCTCATTCTCCGACTTCCAACATCCTCTTCCTCATAAACTGTAGAGGGCAATTTCAACGCGGTTGGGGGAGGGGCATTTGGATCCAATTCCTTCTCATAGCTGTGGATTGGTTTCTTCCACCACTCAAATTCCAAGAAGCTCCTTTGCCCTATTTGCTCGTAAGTCCCAGGCTTATCGTTATGGAAGTAGTAATCTGAGTTCAGTTCCCACAAATGTACCGCCGCATCAAGTTTTTGTAACTCTTTTTGCCAGTGAGCACGTTCTTGTTGCATTTCCCACGTTTCTTCCACAGATGATGATGTTGATCCCCCAATGGAGGATAAATTGGAAGATGCCTTACTTTTCTTCGATGAAGACGGGTTGAAAGCACCGCGAAACCATTGACCAAGTCTCGAGAAAGCACCTGCCCCTCTCCTCCTCCTCCCTGAAGTAGCACCACCACCACCACCAACTCTTTTTTTATCTGATGGTAATGAAGAAGACGACTTGACGTCCGCTCCTCTCTTCCCGCCGCTTGTTGTTGTTCTTCTAGTAGTAGACTTTGTCGTAATACTGCGACCTTTGTTTCTTCCATTCTCGATGGCAGCAGCAGCAGCAGTAGCAGATGATGATGATGATGATGATGATACTACTCCAGATACAGCAGTTGTTGCTGCCTTCCCAACTATAGTAATGTCCCTCGATTTGTTGTTCTTACTACCACTACCTTTTCCAATTCCTACATCTTCTCGGCGGCTGTCGTCTAAAAACCGCTGTTTCGCTTTTCTTGTTTGAGCAGCAATGGATTCCTCGTCACTATCTTCCTCGCTACTATAGTGTTGTTGATCATCGTTTCTTTTTCTCTGCTGCTGTTTCAATGATGATCCGTTATCATCCTTCTTATCACGCGTAAAGCTCAGATTATGCGCCACCGCGCCAAAAACTCGGAGTCGTCCTCTTCCTCCTTCCTTTTTTCTATTGCTACCGTCCCCAGCAGCAGCCTTTTTTCCATCCTCCATTTGACCACCACCACCACCACCACTAACCCTTCTTCTTCCTCCATCTTGTTCGTATCGTAGTACTGCATTATTCCTAAGGAAACGAATTACTACGGTGAGCTTCCCATCTTTCTTCGCCTCGATGAGTGCTTCTTGATACTCATCAAGTGTTTTTACCACTTTGCCACTGATAGCATCTATTACCCATCCTTTCTCGACTCCCACTTCAGAACCTTGGCCTATTTCTTCTACTGATGCAACTTGGAGGGGTGATGGACGGGGGGATACGAAGGGGTTGTTGCTGCTGCTGCTGTCGTTATTATCATCATCATCATCATCATCAACACCATCCTTAGTAGTAGTAGTAGTAGTAGTAGGCTCATCATCTTGTGCTGCACCATCGTCATCAGTGCTTTTGTCGCTGTTCTTCTCATTATCCAGGCTCTGTCCCCCCCCTAACCCCCCTTGTTTTTCTACTTGTTCTACTAGTAACTGGCCTTGCAATTTGAAACCAAATGGCGCATCGGTAATGAAGCGCTTCGTAGTTGAAGCTAGGAAGATGGCGTTCGTGCTGTTGTTCTTGTTGTTGTTGCTTGTTGTCGTTTTCTTCTTGTCGATAATTTTCCTAATCTCTTTGCCTCTCTCTCTATCACCGACTTCAGGACTGATCGATGTTCCTGCTGGAGGCGGAGGAGGGGGGGCATCTTGGGGTGACCTCGGGTCTTGATGATAGTCGTCTTCTTCTTCCCTATCTCCTTCTTCCTTTTCTGATGATGATGGGTTGCTGCTGCTACCTATTTTATTTGAAGTCTTCTTTGTTGTTGTTGTTGTTGTTGTCGTAGTCGTAGTGGTACTACTACTAGTTTTTGTCGTCGCTGCTTGTTCCTCGTGTTTTTCTTGGGAAGATGACGACGACGACGACGACCATAGAGGGTTGAAATTGAGAGGAGTTGGCTGGTACAATCCTAAGAGGAGGTTAAGTGCATCCTGCTTAATATTATCTTGGCAAGTGTTTTGGTAGTGCCTCATAAAAGCGATCATCATTTCCTTCGTTTTTGGTCTCGCCCTGTGGTGATACAAGACTGGCGACATCGTAGCAGAAGCAGTCTTGTCGTTTGCCATTTGACGATGCATCTCAGAGCCTCCGTACTGCATAGCAATACGATCTCCCATTCTTTCGTACATATCGAGTAACACTGGAATGACCCTAGCGTCTCTCTCCAAACGGGGGTGTAAGGCCATGCCTAAACCATACAGTTGATAGCCCAAAGCACACTTCCCAACACAAAACTGAGCCACGTTTGTCCTATCAAGAGAGTCGATGCAATTCACACGTAGGACACCTCTTTGTCGGACACAAACATTAGGCTCTATTTTTGCTTTTGATCTTTTTTTTCGAGTAGCGGCATTGTGCTGATGTTCATTTCTATGGTTATTCATTTTTTGGGAAGACGAATGCTGTTGCTTCTGCTTAGTAGTTTTATGGTTATTATTATCATCATATTGCAGCGATTGATCTTCACGGGGAGATGGAGAAGGAGGGATAACATCGCCAACCTGCGAGAACTTTAATCTAGGTGTTTTCGCCTCGGTCCCAAAGAGATGTAACCCCTTTGCTGCTGATGATGACGAACCCCCCGTTCCCCCCCCCCTTCTTTTATTTGCTACCCGAAGTTGTTCTCTTTGCAGGCGCTGAAAATCTGCTGCCGATGCAAAGGTGTTAGCTCTCCGAGTATTTCTTTTGCCATTGCTTGTACTTCCATCTCCAGCAGCAGCAGCAGCAGCACCACCAACATACTCATTGTTTTCATCATCGACGATATCATCATCATAAATGACTGGAAAAGCATTGGTATCGTAGCTCCAAAGCCATCCAAATTCCTTTGGACTTGTGGAAAGTCCTGGTTGTAAACAAGGTGCTAGATCGTAACGAGATAGTAGTAATGCTGCTGATGATGCTGATGATGATGGTGTAACAAATCGTCTGACACCACGAGCTCCGGCTGCTGCTTTCTTTGCTAGTTTTCTTCGTCTTGCTGTTGCTGCTGCTGCCACGTACCCGTCTACACCATTATTCTTAATACCTGACCCCCGAAACCCTCTCGATTCTTTTCCACCCAATGATGATGATGATAATGATGACAGTGTACGATGATCATCATCGTCATTATCAGCACCGTCTCCTTTTTTGCTGGCAAGATGATCTGGATTAGTAGTAATAAGACCCGAATAGCTACGTCGCTTGAACATCCCTTCTTCTTGTTCTTCTTCCTCGTTGATGGCCACATTGTTGTTACTGATGTTGCTGCCATCAGTATTGCTTCGAAAATTTGATGATGATGTTGTTGGCACCAACGCCTCCCCTAGCCAGCCCAGTAAGCGAGACACACCTTTTTGCTGTTGTGCGGCAGCAGCAGCAGGGGTTGGAGTCTTTAGCATCCGATGATGATGATGATGATGATCATGATGCTGATTTTGGTGGATCGAGGGAGACGAGTGATGATAATGGGAAGTAGAAGAAGGGGGAAGAGGAGTAGGGTTAGGCGTAGGTGGTTTTGGGTAGTAGTTGCTATTTTGGTGTGGGTTAGGCGTAGGTGGTTTTGGGTAGTAGTTGTTATTTTGGTGTGGGGGGTTAATGCTGCTACCACCGATAACGTTACTACTTTTACTACCACTACTGCCACCCCCATCCCTACTTGTGAAAAGGGAAGGTTGGTTGTCGTAGTAGCCACCACCACCACCACCGCCACCTCTGGCGCTCCTAGTATTATTGTTATAATAATTGCTGTTGCTGCGATTGTTGCCACCGCCAATAAAAACGTCGCCTTTTCTTTCTCTCTTGAAATCTCCTCCTCCACTACTTCTGCGTCGTGTTCGTCGGCCTCCTTCTTCTTTTTCCTCAGAGCCAGGATAGAGTAATCTCGTAGGACCTTCTCCATCTCCGCTCACATTGCTGTTAGTAGTGCTACTGGTGCTGCTGCGACCGCCCCTTCTCTTATTATAGTCTTGTTGATCATAGGAATAGTGCGCAGACGAAGTTGATTCTTTACCGTTGATAAGATGTAACTTATCGTTTTTCGAAACAACGGAGAGGCTCACGGTGTCTTCCGGGTGTCTCTCGATAGCGCCTGGTAAAGGATGGGAACAGAATACGCCATTTCGCTGTATTGCCCACTAACAAAAGAATGACATGACAACGAACGACGGTTATTGATCTGATTATGAACAAGCGAAGAGAATGCAGATGGTAATGACCTTCGTTTCTTTCTGTATCAAGATTGACGACAGACTACGACAAATAATACAACATCTCATCTTTCTCTTCCTAGTACTACCTGTGCGATAATGGCGAGTTCGTCCATTACGTTAGATTGAAGAGAGTTTGCTGTTCTCTTGTAGTCCCACGCCAAATAGGCAATCTTATGTTCATCAGGTAAGAAACGATTGAGGAGCTCAACAGTGGTGCCAAAACGACGGCCAATGATTGATTCCCTGGGTCTCTTTTCGTGCTGACGAACGAGATTTACAGCAATCACAGGAGACCCATATCTCCTGAATAGATCAGCAAAATGTCTCCCAGTAGTCAGCCCCAAGGGATCCTGTTTCTGCAGAACAATTTCTGGTTTTGCGACCATCTTTCGTCCTTGCTGCGTCCAGAAGAGGGGAATGGAGGCTCTGTTCTGTACATAAGATGAATATCTTCCTGTACCAATTTGGTCCACGGAAACCCTATCGAAACCATTCACGATTTGTTCGACCTCAACATCATTGGCCACCTCTCCGCGATTTGAGACACCGCGCTTGAGGTACCTTGTCCCAGCAAAGAGCCTAGACCTCCTCGCAATAAGAGTAAGTGCTATTTGCCTTCCGAAGACACTGCAGCATGTTTGTTCAAAATAGCCATGGATGAGGTTTAGATGCCATCCAGGGTCTTTCACACGCTCTCGCAGTGCTTGCTGCAGGAAGGAGTTCCATATGTAACGACTACGTGGTGATCGTTGCTTGCCGGCGTTAGGTTCTGGTGAATGAAGTCCCTTCCTCCCATCTGCCCCCGTCGTGACTATCTTGGGTGCTCCATCTACAGCAGGTACGCCAACGGGCTTATCCGCATTAACCATGTTATATTGCATCGTACGGGTTAGATCATATGTGTATGAGTAGTAGAAGTCTTGCTTCAGTTGGATCAAACAGAATAGTCTTGTGTATCTCGCTTCGATGGAGCGAGATTGCTTATTGTGGACCGAATTTGGAGCTCGTTCATACACACATGGATTAGTAAGAGGGACGATCGCCGTGTCTTGTACTGACCATATGATATGGCTACCGAATGTCCCTGCTTGCCTCCTTGCCGTGATGAGAATCAGATAATGGCCATACAAGAAACGCACAAACCCGATAATCCCAAAAGCTGTTGCAATCTTCATTAAACCACCAGTGGATGCGTTACCTTCCTTGACCATCATCATCATCTGGTTGATCTCTGCACGAGTGTAGGAGGTTGGATCCTCTCTAATCTCAAGTTCAGGCGTCATACGATCGACTACAAGTAACTTGCATTCGTTACCTGTGCGGTCAATGCCAACTATGTAAAAACGAAGCGATGTACGATATACCTAATATATTAAATATTACAAGCAAGGAACAAATTCAAATAATCGACCACCTTTCACCGGAACGACTTTTCCCTCCCAAAATATACGTAATGTCAAGCACACACCACGACGAATTGCACAGAAGATGACTAATATCACCTCAAACTGCTGGTACTTTCTAAGTAGCGGAGGCAATTTTACGGCAGTATGTCGTTGTTGCCTTGTTCTAGCCCCCCCCCCTTTTGCTTCTACTTTTGCATCCTCGCTGCTCCCCCCTGCCCCTTGTTCGGCATCTGTTGGGCTCCTGCCCACTCTCTTTGGATTATATTTTTCCGAGGGTTGAGTCGTGCGTGGAAGATGAAGCTTATACCTGATGGCCAGTAGGAGAAAAAAATTAATAATTTGAAAATTAGCACAAATATATTACGAGTGCATCCCTAAATGTCCTTCAGCATAGTATGCTTATATGTGAGTTTACATGGTATTTTTTGCTACCGGTGTAGTTATTATGTTTGTATACTACGTTGCGAAATCAGTGCCTTCGAATACAACGGTGGCATCTCCAGATATTCGCCGTAGAATTCCGGACCGAACTAGTTTTTTCCCTGATGTCATCAGTGAAATATGAAATAAATGTGGAACATCAGGGTAATGTGAATAGTAGGATTTTCTTTGCATGCTAGAGCTTGCTCATGTATGTGCTACTAAGAAGATTGGATGGGATATCATTATGCCCTCTACGGTGCAACAAAGTAACCTAGAGTAATGGCTTCTTTGTGATCTTTGGCAAAGCTACTCTCCAGAAAAAATTTGACTGCCCGAGAACCGCGGAAGCATCCACCTGTATCCTCGGGGATTCTGATTAAATGTCCCAACGAGTGATTCGAGTCATGCTTCGACCCAAGTAAGATGATTAAGTTGTGCAATGGAGTTCCGTATTTTTTCTTCCTTTTTGCTGTTTATAAAATCTAGTGACTAAAAACTGACCGTTCGCTCTGAAGATGGGTCAGAAGTTCATTGGCAACAACAGAAAGGTTCGGGAAATCCATTCCGAATGAATGAATCCACCTTGTGGAACCAACAGAGGGGGGGTGGATTCTGACTCCCTCCGATATATTAATCAGAGGAAAAGATTGTAAAAATAATAAAGCGGCCCCAAGATTGCTTTGACCATTTATTCGGAGAAACAACATGTGATTTTCAAAGTGGATGTTGTCTCAAGTTAGAAATTCCATGAAATTTGACGAACAATTTCCATGGATTTTTTACTAGGATTTCAGGATTTCTCTTTTAAGACTAACAAAATTTTGCTAACAAAGTTTTAGAATTTACTAGATCTAGATCTAGATCTACTCGAAAACTTTCGTAGATCTAGGTCTAGATCTAGATCTAGAAACAAAAGAAAACATGCGACACACAATGAATGAATAGTCTAATAGCATATTATCATAACTACCTACTCTTTCCTACTACTACTGATCGACTAGACTAGGAACATACCAACTCCTACTAATCGACTACTGTTATTAACTACTCTTTCCTATTACTACTGATCGACTAGACTAGGAACATACCAACTACTACTGATCAACGATCATGGGGAATCTCATCCACATCATTGGCTCAAGACCACCTAAGTTAAGGCACCCCCAAGAAAAAAAAAAGGTACTTGGACAGAGTAGTCAGAAGATGAATGTGCATTTTTGGTGGGAAGGTGTGGGGGGGAAGGAGCATTGAGCTCTTAGTTACTCAAGCAAAATGCAATGATGAACAGTTATTTGATGAGCTCGATAAGGATGGCACAGGTGACGATAATCATTACTTTGAGCATAGCCAATAGACCTGAAGCACTTTTTGGGATATCCCTTTTGGGGTGTGGTTAGGCTTTATTGGAGTTCCGAAAATTCGCGACTTTGTTATCCGTGAACTAGGTTTGTTCGTCTACGAAGAAGGCGTTTAACGCGCGTGCATGCATCAATGTGTATACAAGATGGCCGAACATATGATAATTATATAGATTATATGAATGGGTGCTGTACTCTCATGTTTATCGTTATCAGCGGTCGTATTGTTTCGTGACGACGACCTTACCCGATTTTTAAACACTGAATGGTATTTAAGTAACCTGATATACTCTTGCATTCTCGCACCTCCCTTCCCCCAAAAGTTTTGTGACTTTTGTTCATCCCTTCCCTTCTTATGTAATCTCTCATAACTGACTTTCCAGAACATAAATTGCTGCTGCTATGATCTCATCTAGGGGTAACCGACGAACAGGCCGGCTTCATAGTGCATCAAGCCGGTATTATTGTAAGTATTTACCTATGTGGGAATATAATATCACTCACTTTTAATTCATAATGAGTACGACAGCAGCAGTCCGTAATTCGTAGTAGTACTGCTATCTTTGTGCAACTTTCAATTATCACACCCATACTATAGTCACAGTCAACGAAAATTGCTGCGCTCTGTTCTCTCGACCATCTCCCCACAATCTTCATCTACTCCCTGTGTTCTCGTCCCCACTCCATTTCATAGCCAAAATTACTCTTTGTGTACTGATTTCGTTATTGTTTTTTGTTGCTGTGGTGTTCATTAGACTCCAACACTGATCACAAGGTACCATTTCTTTTGCTTAAAATGTGTGGATGATGCCGTCATCCTGCATAAGAACAATATAGTTTGTACAGCGTGTAAGGGAAACGCAACGTCCCATTTCCCTCCCCGTCATCCTGCATAAGAACAATATAGTTCCCACACATCAACTCCCTCTTCCACAGATGAACTACGAAGAATTCAATGAGCTCTTGGCTAGATTTGAACAGGCGAATTCCCTTGTTAACGAAGAGGCTGTACTGCGCACATATATGCACGGCACCACTCAAACACACACACACACACACACACACATGCACACATGCACACATATGGTATAGGCAGATTGGTGATAGCAGATTCGAAACATAGACAACGACGCTGCCTGGAAATATAAGCTATTATTTCCCATCACCTTTCCTCCTTTGCCGTTGTACTTTGCATTTCCTTATTCTCTCTCATCTTCTTAGCATCAATTACTTGGTAATTTCCTGCTGTGCGGCTGCTGCTGCTGCCTCTGCACATTGGGTTTGGTAATATAGATGCTGTCATTTTCGAACATAACTTTGAGAAGTGTCTGTTGGGTAGTGAAAGTTGAGTTTCTGCTATAAATTTCCGAGTAAGATTCCCAGGACCAGTTCTGGGGGAAACACACTCGTTTGCGATGTTTTTCTCCAGCAGTGAATGACTAGCAGCCTGTAGCAGCAGAATTTGTCTTGTTGTACCTTTTCATCTCCTTTCGAACGCCATTTTCTCCAATTTAATTATCGATCGTACTCTTGCTGTATGCTCATGAAGTTGCTCTGTGTTTGCTGGGGTTTTCTTCTTCTTTTTCTTCTTCTGTTGTAATAATACTCAAGTCATGGATCCCACTCTGTTGTTATCACCACGATCATCAGTCTAAAGTGAACAAAAAGGTCACATGCATATGGTACAGCAGCAGCCACGATGAATGCATTCTTCTTGCGACTACTGCAAGCTCATGACCATCGTCTGAACTATGAACGAAATTGGCCGAAATATTCGGGTCTTCTCCCTCTTATGATCTCTATGGTCGTTAGGAGTGACCTGCATGATTGTGTGCCACTCGTATCAGTACCGGGCTGGTCCGCAGTGCTGTTTCGAGCACCTTTGGGCTTCTTTCTCCCATTCCCCCTCAACATTTTCAACATGCAATGTGCATTGTACAAATGTGTGTGTGTGTGTGTGTGTGTGTGTGTGTATGTGTGTTTTGTTGTGTGTGCTGATTTCCCCCCCGTTCCCCCCCGTGTCGTGTTGATGCATCTTGTGCATGTTTGCAACACACAGATTCTGGAATACAAGAAAGACTAGGCATGATGACACGAGCAGCTTCGATTCAGAAAAAGATTTTTTTTTCATCTGAATTGTTTGAACACGACATACACATCCACATTGCTTGTCCTAGATTCACCGCATGAGAATCATTTGCAGTCCATTGCAATTTCATGTTGACAAAGAGCTACGTGTCTATAATCTACGTGCCTGTGATGAATGACTGCGGCACATCGTGACTACGCGTACGCCTACGCTACACTGCACTGCATGTACGTCGCACGCATCATGCTAGCATGCTCGATGTGTTGTTAAATGACGAACGAGGAAAATGTTTCCATTCTTGTGTGCCACGTGGATGGCTAGAAGTTGAGTGCCTGGAGCGTGTGACACACACAGCTCACTTTTTCCGCCGATTTTCGTGACAAAAACATTGCATGTTGAAACAGCAGTTCATCAATGATGATGACATCATTGTGGGTAGGTTGGTGTTGAGCTCCCCTGCTCTCTCACACAGCCCCCCTGCATCGTGCGAAAAGCTAGCTGTGCTTCGATCCATATGATCGACGATCGTGATGGACCATTGCTGGAAAATTTTCAATTCATTGGGTGTGCGCAGCACTGTGCTGGCATGCTGCATCGCAGCGTGTTTGGCTGTGATGCTGCAGATCGACGCAGGCTTGCGGCTTGCGGTGCACATGCTAGCTGCATGCAAGAAACGTCGTGTGATGCATGTTGGCGCTTGCATGAGATGTGGATGTTCATGGCGGCACACATTGCGCTGTGTTTCCACAATTTGATGCAAACAACGCTGATAAGCTCCGAGCTAGAATCAAAGTGCAAGCATTGCCTGCTGTGCCACACGCCGCACTCCCTTGTTTTGTTGTTCCTGCATCACATCCCTAGCATCCGTCTCAGGTGGCATGCACACGTCGTGCATGCTGGCATGATGCATGCATGTGATGTGTGTGATGAAGAGTTGTTGATCAAATCTTTCCAATTCTCACATCGTGATCTAGCCATGCAAGGCAGCGCGGCTGCATGCATGTGTGCGTAGCTGTGCTAGCATTTCACCATTCTGCCATTGCACATCGCGTGCATCACTTTGTCTCTGTGTCAAACAATTGTGTGCACTCACGCGTGTTGCACGCATGCGAACAATGAGCATGTCGCATGGACACGTGTATCTCTGCACGTGCTAGCGTGCACCACCGGCCGTTGAGCACACATGAGCTGTGCATCTGTCGATGCAGATTGCAATCACGCGCATGTGCGCTAGCATGCACGTGTGTGGCTAGATGGACATGCATTTCTCTGCAGCGTGTGTCGCGAAACAGCTCATTGCTTCGCATCATGACTTGATGCGATGCCGCCTAAACAACCTGCTGCACGTTGCGCGCACCGCGACAGACCACTTTGATGGCATCGAACGTTTCATCGTACGTTGCGCCGTCACGCCGTTGTTCTCGTCTAGCTAGCTACTAGTAGCTAGCCTAGCAAAAACATTCGCAGAGATATTGATCCACTTTGCCCGCACATTGTCACGCTGCAGTGCGGTTCACTAGTGCATGATGGACATGCAACATGATGGACATGTACCACATTGCTGTGTCTATCATGTGCATGCGCATGAACACATCGCTAGAGCGGCAGACAACAAGTCATGCATTTCGCACCTCGATTCGTTTAATGTCATTTTATAATTCTCGCTCGATTCTCATTTCCTGTGATGATTTGGCATGCGTGTACTGTCAGCAGCGTGAGCGTTGCGATTGATCGAGCACAGATGGCTGTTCCGCAGTGGGGGGCACATCGCTCATCGAATCAGCATCAGCATGCCAGGTCTCCATGCAAGTGAATTTCAGGCATTGCTCAATTGAATGTCCTCTGGAGAATTATAAAAATACATCACGTGTGCACGCGGGACTAGAGGTTCTGCAAAATTAAAAGGCCTTCTCCAATGCAGCTAACATCTTCAACTTAGATGTTCAAGAGCATCACCGTGCTTGCATTAAAAAATTGCAAGACGAAATTGACCAATTAAATTAATAACATAAACCCTCTATGTTTGTTGAGATACGATGTCATAGCGACATTGCATCACGATGTTTGTAAATAAACTCAATTAACTTTCCCCAGCAAAATACAAATAGCCATGCTAACACCATTAGTATTTTCTGAATGATGGTTCCAATTATGATGAAGAACCTGAAGTAGTAGTAGAGATAAGAAGAAACACGAGTGTTGCTAGTTAGGGTAATACTCTAGATTATAATTATGATAAAATAAATGATAATGTTGATGATGATGAAATTGAACAAGTCGACGATGATTGGATAGTAACGTTTACCAACGACACTGACAACTAATTTCTTATCCGTGAAATTTATTTATTTTATGTCCCTCCTTTGTCAATTGATGTTCATACATAGTACCAATAGAGAATCTTGTTCTTGGAAAAATATCGTCTGTTTAGTTAATTTTTTAATATCAGTTCAGAATCTTATTTGGTGGAGTAAAATACTGGTTGGCTAGTTTTTTTTTGTTCTAATATGGTTGTATAGTAAAATAAGCTGCGGAACTATAACGAGCATAGCAATACACTACACCAGTTGTAATCCATGATATAGTAGTATTGCTATATTGACTACGAGGTAGCATATTAAATCAATGTCAGTCAATTGCCTATTTAGAGCTAGAATCACCTGCATTTTACGACTGTGCGTTTTATACCGCAGAAATAGTTTTCAGATGGTAGTTGTCTGAAGGAGACCGCAGCATTCGATAATTGAAATAGTGATGACAAATTGTATTTAATAACGCTTTGTATGTATGAATCATCGTACTACAGCTAATGATGGTGATACTATCAAAACAGCAATTCGACTAATTATCACTAGTCATCATCACCACACCATCATACAGATAGTTGTTAAAATTTATGAAAGTTAAATCGTAGTACTATAATTATAATTACTATTATTTTTATTATCATTAATGCAACCACCTGTATTCTCTACACGTCAGCATATCCGGCAAATCAGTCATTATTTCTTTAATTGGTACTGCGAGCTCTGATCTGCTCACATTCAAATCAAGAATAACTTAATCACAACAGAGAAGAAAGGCAAGAGGGAGGAGAGGAAGAAGAAGAAGAAGAAACCACACAGCACACAGCACACACAGCACACACACACACACACACAAACCTGATTGGCTGATGCGACCAGTAGCAGGACCCGAAAAATAGGAAAACGATAAATAGAACCAACCTATTATTATACATACAACGAATAACAATAATAATGATAATTATAATAATTATAATGATAACAATAAATTGAGAAGATCGAACAACATCCTTCGATAATAAATAATAGTTACAATTATACTAGTAATAACAAATTGAGAAGATCGAATAACATTCTTCGCAAATAATTTACAAACATGTACCGTAGTGTATTGATAAAATATAAGCTAATTACTCTAGCATTGTTTAACAAACTACTCAACTAATAAAATATATCACACACACACACACACACACACACACACACAACTATTTGCTATATGGCTCTGCTAGATGATAATGTGGTCTTGTGATTTTATTCGTCGGTTCCTTCATTGTAACAACTTACATATACGACAGGAGGGCTAAGATTGCTTGATCGTAATCAGTACCAATACTTGCACTGTCTGGATGTTCTCCCTAGAAGTAGAGTAAGAGAGAGAGAGAGAGAGAGAGAGAGAGAGAGAAGGAGTGAGGAGGAAGATAGAGGATTGATGTACAGGTGAGGAAGTTGCTGAGCTCTTGGAGATGAAGAAACAAATAATACGAGTTGTCAGAGTGTGTGATTTTAGTAGTGTAGTGTTCCTAGTAGTAGTATTTGGTTATAGTAGTAGTATTAGGTCGTTCTTACACATGAAAGCTGGAATTCTCTTGCTTCATAGAACATTATACAAATCCCTTTTAATAATAAAAAAAAGGAGATGGGAGGAGGGAGAGGGAGGTAGTAAAGTATAACTTATAATACAATTCATTCAAGGATTATGGTAGTTTAGTACCCATAAGAACAACAGGGATCATGTATTGCTGCAGCCTGAGAGAGAGAGAGAGAGAGAGAGAGAGAGAGAGAGGGGGGGGGAGAAGGAGGAAAGAATGTTAATATAGTAGTAGTGCAATTTAGAGAAAAATAAAACTTGGTGAGAGAGAAATAAGCTGATTATATACTACTGTTAAGGAATGTGAAATTCAATCCAATTTTAGGAGTAACTAGTAACGATTATGGAGCGACTGCTTAAATTGTATGCACAGTAACACACACACACACATACACATACATATTATATAATGTATATAGTAATCGTGCTGACTAAAATTATGCCGCATAATCACACTTTCTGGTATTTTTCCCGCACACGAAAATAATACGTTCGAATATACTTGCCTTCTCCTAATCAATGGGTAATGATGATGATGATGATGATGATGATGATGATGGATAGCAGTGAACAACAAATGTACTAGCACAATTCATAAATCCGATAATCTCCAAGGAATTAGTCATTAGTAGCCAAAAACAAATGATGGGTGGATGGAGATTACTACTACTTCTTCTTCTTCTACTACTACTATTACTACTACTCATCACCCATCTACTTGGCAGATACTCTGGATGCATTCTATATGATTGTTGTACAATTATGTCAAATAAGGAGGTG
>ADNK01002094.1:0-107500 GCA_000320545.1 Bigelowiella natans CCMP2755
AAATACTTGGGGGGGTAGAGATTGTACGATGTGTTTAAAAACAAGTTAAAAACAAGCTCAACAAGCCATATTGGGTCTCTGTTTGTTATTATTGTTTTTGTTGTTGTTGTTGTTTGCTGACGATGTTGCTGTAGCTGCTCTTTGTTGATAGATTACCTGCTCCATTGTTGCGCGATCCTCACGCCCTTTGAGTCTCACTGATTCTTTCAAAAGTCTCTTATCTAGGTAGAGTAGTAGTAGTAGTAGTAGAAGTAGAAGTAGTTGCAGTATCCACAACAACCAAAAAAAAAGATAGCAGCAGGAGGAGGAGGAGAATATATCAAGCAAAAGCGGTGTTGTTATGCAGGTAGGTAGGTGAAGAGAGTGGATATCGATATCTCGAGTGTGTGTGTATTTGCGTGCGAGTAACTTTCAAACGCCTCAAAACTACTTTCGTCTCAAACATTTAATCCTCTCTACCATGCATCTTTATCTCATTTGAGACGGCTTTTGACATTCCAACATACTTTGAACCCTTTTAGTAGTGAGAGTGGGAAGGGGGGGGGGAGGGGGATAGAAAGTTTTGGAGGACCAATAGGTAGGAGAGTGTTAGTGTTTTCTGGTCTTAAGATGTAGAAGATGCATACCTTGCTCGATTCAATCCGTATTTTCCCAGAATGGAGCTGGGTTCATTTTTTCCGATTTTGTCCGCACAGCATCAACCCTGCCAAACTGCGAATTTAGCGACCTTGCCCCACCAGCAGACACCATCTTAGTCAATCCCCTAGCATTCAGCTGCTGCCCCTTGCTTGAACCATCAAAATAATCCATGTACCTAAGAATGACTCAAAACTTAAATCCAAAACACTCCTGGTAGTTGATGCTCTTAGAATTGTGCTGGCTAGCGTGCTTTTAAAGTCTTTATCATCATTGCACTTAATATGGCCATCCAACGGCAACCACAAGAAACTTGAATACAAGTTATACTTCTTTTTCTAATTGGATTTTAATCTCTCTATCTCCCTCTATCTCCTCCCCCCTTTCTCTTTCTCTTACATGTCTTCTTCTTCGTAGTCTTCTTCATAATCTTCCTCTTCTTCGTCTGCAACAAGATATGCCTTCTCCTCGTCATTGAGTCGGCGTTCAATTTTTTTGGAATCTGGCCCTGATCTTATGCTAGGAGTTCTTGGAATCATACCTGTGGGAGAGTTCATCGAAGGTAATTATGCACGTAATACATTCGAATTCTTGAGCAAGAAATTTCTCAGAATTCAAATTTACTGAATCGTCAGTCGAAGAATCCGTCGGGTAGTTGATTAATGTTTACATTTTTGGGGTCACCGATAATGATGTTCCTCTAATACGTTTAGTATTCGATGATGCTTCTCACCCGAACGCTCCGCCATTACAGAGACAGGTTTACGGTTTGGTAACACAAATGCAATTGCCATAAATAGATTGTCGTATGCAAAAATTCCAGTGCAATCTCATATGAACGACAAAACAACATCTGTTAAATTATTATTGCTATTCTCCGCTCATAACGCCGATAGCAAGCAAAATATTGACATAATTTTGCTCTCTACTCGTACGACATCACATTCTCAACAAATCTACAAGTTAGATGTAAATACCTAATTTTATTTTAGCGCCCATTTGCAATCAAAGACATGCGAAACTCTGTCATAATTCGACCCTGCAATTTTTTGAGGACGAAGAGAAAGGGATTTTCCTATTATTATCTCCTGGAAAATAAAATTCTGCTTTTGAAAATATGCAGGGTGAAAATATGTTTTTGAAGAGTTTTAAATCATTTTTCTGTAAAATGCGCGTTCGGAACCGGAGTCAACGGCGAAATTTGCGGAATTGTCTTAAATCTCCAGGCTACGTCTCTCATGGTACGAAGTGGCTCTTTGAGAGTTACACTCTCTCGTTTCACATTTGCAAAGAGAGATCGGAGAGGTTGTGGTTTGAGAAAATTCTCAATTTTGTTGTCGTTGGATAAAATATGAATATTTTATCCACATTTTTACAAATGGCCGGTTTAAAATCGGTTTTTATGAAATTGTGGTCCAGATGTAGCAAGTGGCAACTGCAATTTATTCAGACTTTCTTCTTCTCGCACAAGATGCAAGAAATAATGAAAATGATGGGGAAAAGGGCGATAGGAATTGGAAAAGGGGAATGAATGTGCAAGTTTATCAGTGCAAACTGCAGCAGGGTAACACGAATTGTGCACTAACCGAAAAAGTAGGAATATTTCCTGTCCACAGCTTTTCGTGATGCTGTGAAACAGGTAACATTAAATGGTATTCCCCGATGTTTAAAGATTTCCGGCTTTCAACCTTTTTTTACTTAATCATCGTGCATTTTCCCAGAGAGATAATGCCGATGTTAAGATATTTTATTCGATTATTGGCAAGATATTAATTTGAATTACCTGACAATAATGTAATAATTATTCATGAATATTCTCCTACACCAAAATATCACGGTTAAACACGTGCCAGAAATGGTTTTCTATGCTTCTTGCTTCTTTAGAAATTGGGCTCTCGTCAAAACCCCCCTTTTCTGGTCTTAAATAGCTGTACACCACTCCTTGTTCCATCACAGGGCTTTCTCCATCAACTTTTATCTCATTGTAATAGGGATTTCAGATCAGTGATGTGGCAATTTCGATCATGCCTTATCAAAGGCTCATGTGCTTTTATCAATGTTATCATAAAATATTGTGAAAATTGGAACTTTTTTCTCCTTACCACTTGCTTAAAGTTTATATGAGGTAAAAAAATATAAGCGACAAATACTTAAAAGGTTTCATCGTACCTATAGCAGTACCAACGTGAAGACATAAATTTAATTTTAAAGGCCAGTTTCTGCTTACCAATTTTGAGTCTGAAATTTAATATGAAGACACAGATGTTTTAATTTTATATTTACGAAGCTAAAATGAAGTACATTTCATTATTTTTGGGTAAACAAAGGCTGCATAAAGAATAATTTAAAATCATTTTGCCCATACTATAATCAAAAGTAAATCTGAAAGCATTTCTCTTGTTACTTGCTTATTCGGGCCAATAAAAGTGAGACTCCCCGCGGTACAAATTAGCTGGTTAAGGCCCCCCCCCCCTTTCTTTTGTTTTCGTTTTAAAATTGTCTTCGTGTATTGAAGAAAACGAAATTTCATAGACGGGGAATATTATGCTGTTGCTGGGGGGTATGATCAGTGTGATAGGAATCAGATAACTAGATGGTTAAGGGTATGCCAGCCCCCTCGGAGGGGTTCACAGTGAGCTGACAGTTTACAAATCCTTTGTTGTCACAGACTCGTTGAGGATGCATCGGTTCGTATCGAGACCTCGCGCGGCTCGTTCGCTTGCATCTCATGGCATGCGACGGCAGCAGGCGACAATCACCTCCATTGGTGGCGGCGCCCGGAGACAACTTCGATCTCGAGATGAGCTCAAGCGAGCAGTTTCCACGCAAGCAACTCCCCCTTTCCATCCTGAAATAGTAAACAAGGAAGAGAAAGTTGATCTCCAACAAAAGGCGGTGGAGATGGGAAGTCTCTACGATCCTGCCAACGAGAGAGACGCATGCGGGGTAGGGTTTGTAGCGAACATCAAGTGCAAAGCATCACACCTGCTGGTCAGGGACGCGTTAGAGATGCTTGAAAGAATGGAGCATAGAGGCGCATGTGGCTGTGACCCTGATTCAGGCGATGGTGCGGGAATCCTCGTGTAAGTTCCCCCACATCTGACGTGTTCATTTTGTGTATGTCGCAACTGTATCGAAGGGTTAAACAATGCTCGCTTGTTGGCGTTTTGGGCGTCGTTGAAGATAGGATTTAGCAGTAATTGTAAAAAGGGTAAACTTAATAAACTGCTTCCAAATTCATTTTTTTGTTCCTCTCTAATCTTTAGCGGAGTACCGCACAACTTCTTCAAATCCGAACTTGAAAGCAAGGGGATTAAACTCCCAGAGCAAGGTAAATACGGTGTTGGTACGGTGTTCCTCTCGAAGAACCAGGAGAAACGGGCAAAGGCCAAATCTATGGTTGAAGCTGCTATCAAGCAAGCAGGTCACACTTGCATTGGATGGCGCACAGTCCCTACCAACAGCCGCGTTCTTGGAGAGACATCCGGAACCTCGGAGCCTTACATTGAGCAAGTGTTTGTTGGAAACAATAAACCTGGACTCAGTCAGGTGTGTGCCTACTGATGATCAAGATGTCAACCAGACCCATATGTCAAGACAATTACGATGATGTCCCAATTGTGATACATTTGATGAACACAATCATGATTCATTACGTACAACACTACGCGTAACACGCACAGGAAGGGATAAATATTGATAATAATTTATGCTGTGCTCGATGTTGTTAAGACTACTGCCCTCAGTTTTTGCCCTCCCTCCTCTTTTCAGGATAACTTTGAGCGTGTGTTATATAAAATTCGCCGGTGGGCCCACCGCACACACGGTGCTAAAACTTCTAGTAAGACGCATCGATTATACGTTTGCGGCCTCTCCACTCGTGTCGTTACGTACAAAGGCCAGTTGTCCTCTACCCAAGTTGCTCGCTACTTCCGGGATCTGAGCGAACCTGAGTTCGAGTCACATCTTGCTCTTGTACACTCACGTTTCTCCACCAACACATTCCCTAGTTGGGAACGTGCTCAGCCCTTTAGGTATGTGTGTAGGTAGTAGATCTGCTATGCCCCTCTCTCTTCCACTCGATTTCCATCAATGATAAGAGTGTCCCACCATCTAGTATAAACTGTAATGCTGCTTACATGTGCATTGTGAATAACACATGCTAATATAACTCAACGGATTTAACTTCCCTCTACTCCTCTCCGTTCTCGGTACCTTCTTTCATCACATCCCTCTCTCATAGAATGCTCGCACACAACGGGGAGATTAACACACGACGTGGAAATGTGAACTGGATGCAGTCGCGACAAGGTTTGATGAAAAGCTCTACCATCGGAACCCAGGAGGAATTGGAATCTCTATACCCTATCATGAATGAAGATACTTCTGACTCTGGGCAGCTTGACAATCTTCTCGAGCTCCTGACCCTAGCTGGACGCCCCATCACTGAGGCTATGATGATGATGATTCCCGAGGCATGGCAGAATGATGTCTCCATCTCTCCGGAGAAGAAAGCTTTCTACGAGTACAACTCGTGCCTGATGGAGCCTTGGGATGGGCCTGCATTGATGGCGTTCACTGATGGAAAGTGCATCGGTGCGACACTCGACCGTAACGGACTGCGCCCTGGTCGTTTCTACATCACCAAGGATGACCGTGTGGTCCTCGGCTCCGAAGTCGGTGTACTTGACATCTCGCCTAAGGATGTGCTTGCTAAGGGCCGTCTGCAACCAGGGAAGATGTTCCTCATTGACTTTGAAAAGCAGCAGATCATCGAAGACGATAAAATTAAAAACGAGATGGCCACTGCCCACCCATACGCTGAATGGCTTCGTGAGAATAAAATCACGCTTGGAACTAAGGCCAGTATCCCTAACCAGTCACGTCATAGCCGTGCGCCTATATACGATCTGATGCAGCGTCTGCGATGCTTCGGTTACACCCGAGAAACACTGGAGATGCTCGTGGGTCCTATGGCCATCCAAGGCGCAGAGGCACTTGGTTCTATGGGTAACGATGCTGCACTTGCGTGCTTATCGACTACACCACGGTCCATCTTCGACTACTTCCACCAACTCTTCGCTCAGGTCACGAATCCTCCGATCGATCCTATTCGAGAGAGTATCGTTATGACACTCGCCTGCCCCGTTGGACCTGAAGGCAATCTCCTAGACAGATCCCCAGGACATGCAAATCGTGTATTCCTCGAGCAACCTCTACTTACCACTGAGGAATTCTTCAACCTTACTCATCTCAAACAGCCTGGATGGAAGAGTCATGAACTCGACGCTACCTTTTCCGTCACGGAAGGCGCTCGTGGACTCGAAGCATCCATTAATCGCATGTGCGAGGCAGCGGAGACTGCAGTTCGTGAGGGAACAAAGGTCCTTGTCATCTCTGACAGGAGAACCGGAACAGAACACATCCCTGTGCCTTCGGTTATGGCTGCCGGGGCTATTCATCAGTATCTGGTCAAGAAGATGCTCAGGTCCCAGTGTGCAATCGCAGTGGAGTGTGGTGATGCTCGAGAGGTTCACCACTTCTGTCTGCTCACTGGCTTTGGAGCAGACGCTATCTGCCCCTACATGGCCTTCGAGACCGTACAGCACCTGATTAAGAAGCAAACCAAGAAGGCTCTCACGGTCGACCAAGCCATTGAGTCCTACCGTAAATCTGTCAATGCAGGTATAATATATATATATATATATATATATATATATATGAGTAGTTGTAGTAGGAGTAATAGTGGGTACTAATTTGATGATAATGATGATGATAGGAATAATGTCTCAATAACCCTAATGTCTCAATATGATGATGTTCCTAACAACAACCCAGGAATGCTCAAGGTGTTCGCAAAGATGGGTATCTCCACCCTCGCCTCATATAAAGGCGCTCAGATCTTCGAAGCTCTCGGAGTGGGTCGCAATGTCATTGAGAAGTGTTTCACAGGATGTGCCAGCCGCATCGGAGGCGTTGACTTTGAAGATGTTGCTAACGACCTTATCAAGATGCATTCGAGTGCATTCCCACGGAACTCAAGCGTAGAGGCCAAGAGGTATGATGATGATGATGTTGATGATGATGATGATGAGGACAACCACCTGCAACTCTTCGTCATTAGAACTTTGCTTATACTTCTGTTACTCCTATGTGCTTCTTCGTCTTCTCCTTCTTCTTCTTCTTCTTCTTCTTCTTCTTCCTCCTTCTCCTCTACAAACAGCCTCCTCAACCCCGGTTTCTATCACTGGCGCGCAGGCAATGACGCTGAAGTCCACATGAATCATCCCGATGCGATGGCCTCAATGCAGCATGCGGTGCGTGGTAACAGCCATGAAGCCTACCAGAAGTACGCAGATATGTCCAATAATCTCGCCAAGCAGTGCACGTTACGTGGGCAGCTTGAGTTAAAAACCGACTTTGACTATGAGGATGAACTGGTAGATCGTGAAGAGATCCCATTAGATCTCGTAGAACCTGCCAAGGAAATCGTAAAGAGATTTGCAACGGGTGCTATGAGCTACGGATCCATCTCTCTCGAGTCTCACTCCACACTCGCTGAGGCCATGAATAAGCTGCAGGGCAAGAGCAACACCGGTGAAGGAGGTGAGGACGTAAACCGTTTTGGCACCAACAAGAACTCGGCGATCAAGCAAGTTGCCTCAGGTCGGTTCGGGGTTACCATCAACTACCTCACCAACTCGAATGAGATCCAAATCAAGATGGCGCAAGGTGCTAAACCTGGAGAGGGGGGAGAGCTACCTGGTTACAAGGTCGATGATGAGATTGCGCGTGTAAGGCACTCAACCCCTGGCGTTGGCCTTATCTCACCCCCTCCACACCACGATATCTACTCAATCGAAGACCTTGCTCAGCTGATCTATGACTTGAAGAACTCCAACCCGGGTGCACGTATTTCCGTCAAGCTAGTTTCCGAAGTCGGTGTTGGCGTCATTGCTGCAGGAGTGACAAAAGGTAAAGCTGATCATATCCTGATTTCGGGTTACGATGGTGGAACTGGTGCCTCCAAATGGACCGGCATCAAGTCCGCAGGGCTGCCATGGGAACTTGGACTCGCTGAGACGCACCAAACGCTCGTGCTAAACGGTCTACGTGACCGCGTCGTCGTACAGACGGATGGTCAATTGAAGACAGGCCTCGATGTTGTTAAGGGCGCCATGCTTGGTGCAGAGGAGTTCTGCTTTGCTACGGCACCTCTTATTGCTATGGGGTGCATCATGATGCGAAAGTGCCACTTGAACACATGCCCGGTCGGTATTGCTACGCAGGACCCTCACCTTCGCTCCATGTTTGCAGGAACTCCAGAGCATGTAGTCAACTTCTTCTTTATGGTTGCAGAGGAGGCTAGACAGATCATGGCCAAGCTCGGTGTACGTAAGATCAATGACCTTATTGGTCGCGTTGATTTGCTCAAGCAGTCTGAGTTCTCTCTGCACAAAGGTCTTGATCTAAGGCCTCTTCTCGTTCCGGCTCACCATCTCAACCCGCAAGCTGGTACAATCTGCAGTCAGGAGCAGGATCATGCTCTTGAGGACGTCCTTGACCGTGATCTCATCAGTGCTTGCCAGCCAGCCCTTCGTGACCTCAAGCCGTGGCGTCAGTTCTTCAAGATAAAGAACACTGATCGCTCAGTAGGTGCAATGCTCTCTCATGAGGTATCGAAGCTCTATGGGGAAGATGGCCTCCCTGAGGACACGATCAATATCAACTTCCTAGGCCATGCAGGCCAGTCTTTCGGCGCCTTCCTTGCTCACGGTGTCGTTCTTAACCTTGAAGGCGATAGCAATGACTACGTGGGCAAAGGTCTCTCAGGAGGTATTATCTCTGTACGACCACCACGCGACAGCAGCTTCCAGTCTCATGAGAACATCATTGTTGGAAATGTTTGCCTCTACGGTGCCGTCCGTGGATATGCGTACTTAAGTGGTATTGCAGCTGAACGATTTTGCGTGAGAAACTCCGGAGCTCATGCTGTGATCGAGGGTGTAGGAGACCACGGATGTGAATACATGACCGGTGGATCTTGCATTATCCTTGGGGACGTTGGTCGCAACTTTGCCGCAGGAATGAGTGGTGGAATCGCTTACATCTATGACGCCAAGAAGCTTGCACAGAAGATGAACATGGAAATGGTGGGTCTTGAGGAGATGGAAGAAGCAGAGGACCTCGGTCATGTCAAATCGCAGCTTGAGGCGCACGTCCGTTACACCGGCTCTGGCATTGCTAAGAAGATCCTTGCCAACTTCGATGTGGAAGTGAAGAAATTCACCAAGGTCATGCCGCATGAGTATAAGGTCGTTCTTGCTAAACGTAAGGCTGCGGCTATGAAGAAGCTAGAGGCTCTTTCCCTCAAAATCTCGGGATCAGCTGCTACTAAGAAGCAGGCAACAGCTCGTGCACCATTCCCCACACGTACTCCTCCCACAACTACTAGTACTAGTACTGCATCGTCGTCATCATCATCATCATCACTACCCCATCGGAGCTTCCACAGCAGCACTACTACTACTACTACTGGAGCAAGACGCTACTTCTCGTCTAAGCCTACTGGTGCTAACTCCTCGAAAACCATGACAGCTGCAGCAGCAGAGAATGAGGACATGAAGGAGGGGGCATCCTCTACCAGCACCACCACCCGGCCTACGTCTGTGTCAGAGCCCAACAAAGTTAAGGGATTCATGCTTTACGAAAGAAGCTCAATTCCATACCGTGATGCTAAAGAGCGCTCCAAGGACTGGCTCGAGGTTTACACCGAACCAGACGCTCAGATGCTTAACACGCAATCGTCTCGGTGTATGGAATGTGGTGTGCCTTTCTGTCACACGCAGAACTCTGGGTGTCCATTGAGCAACAAGATCCCTGAATGGAACGACCTTGTATTTAAGAACCAGTGGGAAGAAGCTTACCATCGTCTTACTGATACTAACAACTTCCCTGAATTTACTGGTCGTGTGTGCCCTGCACCTTGCGAGGGGGCTTGTGTCCTTGGCATCACGGAGGACCCTGTCACCATCAAGAATATTGAATGTACCATTATAGACACTGCATTTGAGAACGGCTGGGTCAAGCCAGAAAGGCCTTCCCAGCGCACCGGAAAGCGTATTGCTGTCGTTGGTTCTGGCCCTGCTGGCCTCGCAGCCGCAGATCAACTCAACAAGGCAGGACATACTGTTACCGTATTCGAGAGAGCAGATCGTGTGGGAGGCCTTTTGATGTATGGCATTCCTAACATGAAGTTGGACAAAACGGAGGTGGTCGATAGACGTATCAAGCTCATGGAGGAATCAGGCATTGAGTTTGTCACTGGTACTTCAGTAGTAGGAGAGGCTGAATTCCAGAAGGTTGCAAACGATGAGAAGGCGGCCAAACAGGTCATTGGTGCGGAGACTATGGCTTCTGTGCATGACGCAGTGATCTTAACCACCGGTGCTACAATTCCTCGTGATCTTAGCGTTACAGGCCGAAATCTGAAGGGTATTCACTATGCAATGGACTTCTTGACTCCGAACACCAAGAGCTATCTTGACAGCAATCTCAAGGATGGGAACTACATCAGTGCGAAGGGAAAACATGTGGTAGTTATTGGGGGTGGTGATACTGGAACTGACTGTATCGGTACCTCCGTACGTCATGGGGCCCTTAGCGTCACCAATCTCGAGCTCCTCCCACTTCCACCGGATACACGCGCTGAGGATAACCCTTGGCCTCAGTGGCCTCGAATTATGCGTGTTGATTACGGGCATGAGGAGGCAGCTGTTGCGTATGGTAAGGAGCCTCGTGAGTATTCCAAGCTCACTAAAGAGTTCATCGGTGATAAGGGTAAGATCACTGGTGTAAAAGTAGTTGACGTACATTGGGCTAAGAACGATGACGGAAAATACGAAATGCGTGAGGTGCAGGGCTCCGAGAAGGTTCTACCTTGTGACCTTTGCCTGCTATCAATGGGCTACAAAGGACCTGCCTCGGGGCTTTACGAGATGGAGGAGGATGCACGGGGAAACTTCATGGCGCAGTGGGGTGATTTCTCCACATCTGTCGAGAAGGTTTTTGCAGCAGGCGATTGCAGACGCGGTCAGTCTACTGTCGTATGGGCCATTTCTGAGGGAAGACAGTGTGCACGTGAGGTCGACCGTTATCTCATGGGATCCACCAGTCTTCCTTAGTTATGATTCAATATCTGATAAGAGTAAGTGATTTAGTCATCACCCGCCAGCCTTGTGGTGCTAGTGGTGGTGGTGCTGCTGCTCCTGCTCACATGATCTGGGATATTTATATTAATATATATATATATATATATATATATATAATACATAACACATATGAACATATTCACATCCCCCCAATAAATAATTTACACGAGGAGAATCAGACCACGAGGAAACTTAAAATATTAAATACATAACGCAGACGTTCGATCTTAGCATCATCTTCTATGATAGTACGTGGAAGATCATCGCTGCATTTTTCTTTTCCTGCTTGTAATTATGTTCTGAGACGTACGATAGCTTTGAATCTTGAGTTGCTGCTCCGCCATCCATCACCACAGCCTACCATTCATTCCTGGTGTCTTTGACGTAGCTTAAGCGGGACGATGGACACCATATTCAATCATCTGTCTTTTATCGTCCAAGCAGCCTGCAGCTGTCAGCATGTAAACTGAAGCAAGTGATGTACAGTTCCTGCTGTGATTTCTCTCGTTCTTAAAAAGTATAGTACCAGATGAATTCGAATCACACATGCATGCCTCAGGGGTATGTGTGTGTGTGTGTGTGTGTGTGTGTGTGTGTGTACGCGCGCGCGTAAGTAAGTCTAGCGAAGTACGTAGCTTGCATGTACATGTGTGATCGAAACCACGTTTTTTACGATACCGCAATCTAGCAATGCGGTTTCCACATGTAACAACAGTGCTAGCGAGCATGCTAGCATGCATGATGGACATGACCATAGACAACGTACATATATCATGCATGATATGCATATATGTGCACTACATTTACTATGTCCATTCTAGCATTGTCATGCAACACAACATCTAGACATGTGCTATAATAGGCATGCACCACACATGATGTCATCATTGCTGTGCATTTAGCTAGCCATGGCTGTGTCCATCCATGCTAGCATGCGCTCATGCAACATGCCGAATGATGGTCTGCGCCATGCAAGCAAATGATGCAAACAAGTTCGAACACAGCTGGTGCCAACTGCTAGACCAAGCTAGCATCGACAAGTTGTGACGAAGTTGTGTCTGTTTGTTTCCTTTGTCATACGTTGCGTGCTTGAAAATGCATCGCTGCGATTTGGTCTGTTAGTGTCATGTCGTGCTTTGCGCGCAGCTGCGCGGGAACGTTTCAAAGTTTCAAATTGTTTGCAAACAATTTTCACAGGAAATGAAATGTTTGGAAACATTTTTCTTGCAAATGCTTTTTCTTGTTCGAACATTGTTTGAACAAACCAAACGCTAGTTTCGCGACAACTAGTAGGCATTGTTTGTTCAAATCAAATGCTTGCGTTCAGAAAAAACAAAAACATTTCCAAACAAAAACAATCATTTGTGCCCAGCTCCACTCAAGCGTGGTGTTTTCAAATTCATTTTTTGATCATGCGATGCGTGGTACATTGCAGTGGCCGCAATCGCACGTGCTGCACATGAAACTCGTCGAATGAGCATGCAATTGAGAGAATTTTCTGTGTGTTTTTTTGCTCTCCCAGAATGCGCTCACGCAATTCACCTACCTAGCTACATGCACATAGTTGTGCAGACAGCGCACAGCAGCGCCAGCTACATGCTAGCATGCGCTACGCTAGCGACTAGCCCATCTAGCCATGCTGCAGCACATCATAATCATTGCGGGCATTGCCACAACTAGATGAGACTGTAGGCGCGTGTGAAGTGCCGAGTCGCGCACAATTGCATGCATGCATCAATAATGTGTAGGCAGTGGCATCACAATCTAGCGATGTCTACATGTCCTTGTCGTATCGTATTCCTTCGCATTTGGCGCACACAAGAGGTGCGTGCAGATGCCCAGACACGTGTGAGCAAGCTCGCACATGCGAACCTACCAAATCTCAAAACTTAATGCAATGAAAATTAACCTGCCAGCATGTTGACCGTAAAGCAACGTGATGGCAAATAGCATGCGATACTGCCAGCTTCTCTGCAAACTACATTACTTAGTACCGTGTACAAAACGAAACTTCCATGCTATTGTTGATTTCCAAAGATACTCCTCACAAGTATAACAAGATAAATGCTGGATTGGAGCTATTTCTGCTTTCTCTGCCCTTCCACGATCGGTCTCTCCGTTGCAGAATGTATCTGTAGCTTTTCATTGCACAGCAGGCAGCAGTAAAAATTTGATGTTCAAAGTCCTTCTTCTTCCACTCTATTCTTTCCGCTCTGTAGTGGATGATTTCTGATGGACAGCATAATCGATCACCATTTCAGTCTCTCCGGGTACCACGTTCATGGGAAGCCGCACAAGGATACTCAGCTTTTCAGGAGTCTTCACCTTTAGCAAACCACCTGCCTTCGCGTTAGCAGGAACCTTTACGCGCATCTTTTTGGTTTCCTTTAAATCCGTCTTGAATTTCTTTATCTCAGGCTTTGCAGCGACATTATCAAGCTCATCACCACCGAGTCTATTAATCATATTGTTTAGACGACTTTGTGTATAGTCGATGGGGGGAGGCGGTGTAGGGTTCTTTTTCTTCTCAGCAAGCTCTATATCCTTGACGTCACTTTCACCGATTTGCTGATCTTCCGCTGGTTTTGTCACATCTTTTCTGGTAGAGGGACTTTTGCCTGAAGATTTGATTTCGATATGGCCTAGTTTTGGGTTGAGTTCAAAGTACTCGTCATCTTCATAAAACTTGAGAGGCTCGTAGGTACTGATGCAAAGCTTTCCAAAATACACAACGATACCAAATACAAAGTCATATAGACTCGCCTGAAACAATTGGACAATGTAGTTCCAGAACCACTGTTCTGCCGTAGGCGTTCCAGTATTTTTCTGGGAGTTCACCGTGAAGACGAGGCCCATTGCGAGGAGCAAAAGGCTAATTAGGACGCCAACCATCATCATAAAACGACCACTCTCCTCCAAGCCTCTTCTGCACCCTGCCTTCTCGATACAACTCCACTTTGCACATCGGCACTCCCCAAAGAAGATGAGAAATTTGGTTATGAAGAAAGCTGTGAAGGCCCCAAGGGCGATGGTTTCATATTCCTGATTCGTGGTGATAGTAGCACATTGATCTTGGACGTCGCTGTTGCACCAAAGGGTGCCATTATAATCTGAGTTGCACTCGAAGAAATTGTTATCTTCTGGGTTAACGACTAAGCAGTGAAGTATATCGTTCGTATTGCACGTCGGTGTGCTGCAGGTTTCGATGAACCTATATCCGATTCCAAGCACAAAGACGTTCATAATCATAGAGACGATGTAGACAAGAAAACGAGATCGGTGCGTTAATGGACTCCTGAGAAAAGTAAATAGATACAAAAGCAAACAAATTTCAGGTGCGATTGGCATTCTCATCCCAAGCACTACTGTATTGCTCACCAGTGATGTGCGAAGAATATCCCGAGCAAGAGATGGTCGTTGAGACTGTGAATCATCATGTCGAACCAAAAGTCGTTTGTCCAACGAACTCTTCCTGCTAGCCAACCTTGGAAGATAGCATCGTAGGCTCCACGGTGCCAGGCTTCAAGGGGGTGCTGTGGGTGCTCTCTCAACTTACCCTAAGTACGTACGTCAAGTTTTATTAATATGGAAAGAAATGCGTAGCAGTCAACAAGTGAGGAAAATTTAATAAGTTTCTTACTTGGATAAGCTCAGTGTTGTTAGCATCTGTTTCGTTATCGATCCACATCTGCATCCTGAGGGAGCCGGCCAGGAGCTTATGGAAGCGATGTTTGTAGTACAGTTGCGTCTCAATGCCCTGGTCCTCGAGGGCCTTGTGGATAGGGATTTCCATGTTTCCATTGAGAAGATTAGGCATGCAAGGAACCCAAGTCCAAGTATGAGCAGAGATCTTGAGAAAATGGCTCTTGCCATCAAGTTCCAAATGAAATACTTCATTGCGAATATTTTTAACACTGTCAAACGTGTTAGTTCTGATCCGTTGATCTCCTAGTTGAAAGACTAAGTAGTGGCTCGATCCCAAACAAGACTCTCGGAAGGAGAGATTAGGAACTTTCAGGATACGAATGTTGAGACTGCCTGCTAACGGCAGCTGCTCCGGAACCTCACGAAGCCACAAATTTTTTGAATCTTTATGACACCCAACGCATGCTGCATCGAGACAGGTATCAGTCATTGTTATTTATTCTGTCTGTAATCTCCAGTCTGTCAATTTCTCGTCCTAGGGCCTTTCCTTCGATCAATCGTCTTGGTAACCTGAATCTCAGACCCTCCTGCGGTTGATCCAGGCTGAGTATCTCACAGTAACTGTAACTCCTTCAAAATATCGAAATAAATAAACAATTTTAAAGGCTATTTTTAATAAAATATGTAATGAATTCATGTCGTAGCTTTTGACTCTATGTGTCACTCTTACCTAATCATTCTAAAATTAGACTAGCCAATAACCTCCTATTTTTTTTAGGTAAATTATCCAACTAATGTTGTTACACCGAAGTAACGGTGTGTGTTAGTTAGTTAGTTACATGTAGTTAATCTTTTCGCGCCCTTGACTTCCCAGCTATGTTGTTACACCGAAGTGATTTTCATAGTGGATGTTGTCTCATAACGGACATTGCGAAAGTCAAAATTTGCATGGCAAAACATGTCAAAATTTGTGACTTATGGGACTAATAAACTTTTTCCTTTTGATTTTTAGGTTTGAGTTATGCGGTTTTCTTCTTTCTTGAGTTCGATGTAGATCTATTTGGTCATAATAATGTGATTATCATTACGACACATGAAAAATAGCATTGCGATAGGTCCAAATGTAAAAAATGTAAATATGGAAAATTAATGGGATAATTACTATTACTACTATTACATCATCATCACCATCATCGTCATCATCATCGTCATCATCATTATAGTTCTGATATTATCACAGGATAGTTCTGGTAGTAAAAGTAAGCAAATAAACGCTTCACTCATTCATGTCATTGCTCATAGCGCGC
Source organism: Bigelowiella natans CCMP2755 (assembly GCA_000320545.1). Classification (NCBI taxonomy): domain Eukaryota; phylum Cercozoa; class Chlorarachniophyceae; genus Bigelowiella; species Bigelowiella natans. Next base: position 15,800 of record ADNK01002094.1, read on the forward strand.
ACTGAAGGTCCCTCGAGCACATTTTGCTATGTACAGACTCTACTACTGCACAACATGCGACCAAGGCCTATGTTAACAATGCCGCAGTCGGGGACCTGTGTCCACTTGTTTCAAACTTGTTTCGAACATCATTTCTGGAATGAATTTGCTTCGAGGCGAAGGATTATAGCCAACGATTTTGGGAATCGCAGTGTGATAAACTGTGCTAACTTACAAAGATAGCAAATGATAGTGCTAGGCCTATAATAATACTGATAACCACCCGCTGCGGTAGTTAGAGTAGAAGAGAATTGTACTTGCTCTAGCTTTTACATCAATTGCAGTGTATCTCCTTATCTCTATGTTGAGGATCGTAACGTCACTCTAATGCAGAATCGCATTACGTCGTTATCGTTCCTGACCTGTGGTCCGCAGCTGGTGTAGCACCAACTTTCAAGGTATATTATGCATTTTTCTTCTCTCCATTTGATCAATTTTGAAGGCCCGTTATGAGATCATAAGAATTCAGAAAATCTTTAGAAATAACCCATATTTTGCAACCTTTGTTATTCTTTCTTAGCCGACACAGTTGGTGGAAGTCGATATTAGGGGGCTTTTCATGGTTCAGCGCTGGTTTAAATCTTTCCTCTACTGTTCAGTGTTAAAAAGGGCGGTCGACTGGTATTGACGCTATCATTTTGGTAACTACTGTCAAAACACAGTGACAAAGGGAAGGGAAAGCGGAGCCCAGGGCAGCTCTATTTCCTCAGAATCCTACCAAAAAACGAGTCCTCCCTACGCATTTCCTACCGCACTGGCCACGGTCGGAGCGTGAAAACTCTTCCCCATCCTGAGTTTGTAGACTTAATCAACACTCCACATCTTTACAAGCGTCAGCGTATTCATATGTTAGAGACGAGAAACATAGGCTCGTTATGGATATGTTGAAGCAACAAACAGTGTTTCATTCGGTAGGAGCCGTGGTTGGGTGTTCGATCCTTCTCACTACTGTAATTGGTCTGCCTCGCAACTATATCAACCTACGCTTATCGATAAGCTGGTACTATCTTCTCAACTGGCTTATCCTCATCAACTACAAGGCACGTCAGTTTGCCCCAAGAAGGCTGATTGCTTGGCTAAGCCACGAGCACAAGTGGATCGTCCCTGAGTTTATACGTCTCTTACTGACATTAGCAGGGTTTGGGTGGGGAACATGGTCTGTTACCTGGGTTGTGCCCCACGAGGCACTTTCCGCGACTAACACCAAAGCTATAACTACTATTATTCTGGTCCTTGCATGCGCTGGAGTGGCATGGAGACGGTTTCGACGCATAAATAACTTGGTCTTGCTACGATCTTTGAGGATTATAAGCGTGATCTTGTTGGTGTGGACTGGCGCCCTATGGTTTGAAAGTTTCTTAAACATCTCTGGAAATATCATGTGGCTGATGAGCCCCCCGAATACAAATCTAAAGGTGACTAGCGTATTATCGACGTAATGTATAAAAATTAAAGGAAGAATTGTGATGATAACATATTCATGCTAACATTAGTTTATCGCATCGGCGAAAGAACACGAGAACTAATATCTATAATATTGAAGGTTTGTGCTGTGTACGTCGCCACTTTTGACGAGTCGCCAAGAATGGCAGATCTAGTGCCAGCCATGAGGAAACATGTTAGGCAGCTAGAAGGTGCAGAATGGTTCGTCTATAACGGTACCAAGGTCTGAGCAATATCGCATTTTTTTTTAAAATATTCATCAAATTATGGTGGAAAACCATGAAGATTCCATGTTTTGGTCTTAGAAGACTTTTCGTAAAACTAATATGGTTCGATTTCATTGAAGTATTCAAATCACCAAAAAGCAAATTCCTTTTAGAGCAAATTTAATCATGTCCTTTTTTTGTCTTTAATTGTCTCGTTTGTGCGCGCGTTTTAGAGCAACATATAATAACAACCTGTCGCCTTGCGACTTTAAAAACTCAGATGCCGAGGACACTAGACAAAGACACGTCTGATCCAATCATAATTGACCTCATCAATAAGGCAAATAATAAAAGATATCATCATTATATCCTTGCGCTGACGATACACATGACATTATTTTAGAAATTTTTGTAATTAAAAAAATATATTAATAACACTAAAGAATAATATCATAGCCTCTGATTTGGCCAATTACGTAGGGTTACATCTCTAGCGATGCATTTGAGCATGCATCATGCGGGGGGAAAGGGAAGCAGCGGTGCTTGCAGGTATTGGATTAGTTATGACCATATCATTAGACCAATATTTGAAAAATACTTGTTCATAATCCACTACTACAACAACAGTTTTGTAGTCGTCGGTTGACTGACTGAGTGACCTTGAAGTACTCTCTTTTACCTTATTGTTATAGTTTTGATTCACTGATTATGATTATTGGGGATTGTTTTGTTCACAGCCAAATATTCGATTTGATAAACGTGTCCCAAATCTTGGAGCAGCTATGGGGCATATTCATATTTTGGAAGTATGCACGAACCATCAAGACGAAGAAAAACACTAATGATAATAATAATAATAATAATAGTAATAATGATAAAAGTGCCTAAAATCATCAATATCTGTTCTTTCAAGGGTTTCAACTTATTTAAAATATCGTCGTCGTTGTTTTCTTTCTTTCTCTCATTTTATCAATCAAACAGCGGTTTGTGAAAGACCACGTTGATGACAGGAGATGCGTGGCCCTAGTTTTGGAGGTGAATAGAATGCACGAATGCTGCATTTTCTACGAGAATTATTTCTTCTTCCTCACACGTCTCTTCTTGATGTAATTGATGATTATAGGATGATGCAATCTTGAAGAAAGGCTTCGCTGCCACACTATCAACGGAACTGTCTACCATCCCGTCTGGATGGGACATTGTTTCCCTAGAAGGCTCAAACCAGGTAGCACGAAGAAGAAGAAGGAGAAGGACGAGGCGGCAATATCGTCGATGTCTAACAACGCAACAAACGCATCTTGAACGCATTAGCACGCCATCACAAAGAGAAACCTTTTTTATTCGTGAAAAGATGGAGAAGTAATGAAGAAGACGAGGAGAACTTTACATCATCAGATATGTCTCAAGCGTACAATTAATTTCCCCCTATCCATTTATTCAATTTATTCACCAAATCACATTATTGCCTTCGATCCAGGCTTGTACATGGGGAGTATGGCAAAGCGAGGGACTGAACCTCTGGCATCCAATGAAGTTATCGAAACATTACAATTATATGCCTCCAACCTCTTGGGCTGGCGTGTACACAGGTCAAAGATAATTGGAAAAGTTATATTAGTGAACAGAAAAATATCCTTGACTAATATTATTCTACTAATCAGGTGGTTACCTTGTTACACCTACGGGAGCAATGCGGATTCTCAATAAATTACCGGTCCTTAATTCTAAAACTACTGCTTAGTATGCATGCATACATAGCAATGATCTTCACCATTAATCATCCTCATGATGTTGATCATTATTATCCTCAGTTGACTTCTAACATCGACACATGGATCAACGCGTTGGCCTTCTACAATTACATATCTCTTTATGTGCGTTGTCCAGGTAATAATTAACACGTTTTTTTAGCATTTTGGTTTCTGTTTATCTCGCAGTTGTTGCAGCAGCGCAGCATGGAGTACTACTATTTCTTAGTATGATGGACAGAAACCAAGTTACAACTGTAATATTCTCGATGCTTGATACATTTGTACCTTTAGAAGTCAAAATACAAGCAGCAGCCTGAAATTTTATATATCGCCGTCAACAACATCCATTCCCACCAACCACCGTCTGTCAAATAGGATTGGTGACTCAAGGATCAGCAATGGAAGGGATGCAAATTCCGTCACTCACAGCTGAGTAGGAGCTTTTGAACACCCACCACGCCTACAATACCTATCACATTGTTCATATAATTAAATGCATCATTTGAGCACGTTACTAATACATGTCACATCGTTTTGCTCAGAGCGGGTCCAAAATATGACAAGGGTGTGTGGCGTGCATTACTTGAGACGCCTTCTGGAAGCAAGCACTCCGTACCTTCACCAACTCATAGTAGGGAATAGAAAATAAACTGATGAACATCCTAAAATTAGATTAGTAGAAATTAGTGTGAATTGTATTTGAAACCATTTTAGCTTCCACAATTTGCGTACCACGCCTGAAAACACCGGCCTTTTTTATTTGATACACCTGCCATCGTCAGCGCAATTGCCGAACATGGGTTTTGAACCTACATATCTGCAATGCAATTAATATTTGCATTAGCCATGATGATCCACAAGTATGCAACTGCGAACATTTTATCGGTCATGCATTGGCGGTGTATGATGTAAACGTTTTCTACATCTAACAAAGAAAGCTGCAATTAACGTTGCATCGTGCGTAAATTTGACGAACTATCTGTTTGCGGTGATTCAAAAGGATAGCTTTGTTCCTAACAAAATTTAGCTGCGCTAGCATGCAATGCATGCTCCGAAAATTCTTCATCAGCACGCTAGCACGTGCATTCGACCCTGAGATGCTCGCCAGCGCACGATGAGCTCATTGCCATCTAGCTAGCTAGCCATGTGCACATTGAGATGACAATTCCAAAAATTTTCACAGATGCATGTGAGACGGACCAGACCGATCGGATGCAATGAATTGCTAGATTGTATGACGTGACCACATCTTGCAAGACGTGTGCCATAGATGATGGAACACATGCACCAATGTGGGTGAGAACGCGTGTGCAAAACAACGTTTGTTGAAAAAGAAACATGTGTGCAACTGCACGTGTTCGTGCACGCGCATGGCACAGCCTTGGCAGCTCTGCCGATGGATCACGTGCATGTTTTTCGAGAGCTGTGAGATGCAAAAACTCGATTCCGAGAAACAGGACACACTCCATCTGCGTGTGCACAGCAAACCATGGACACAACCGCAGATGCAGCCATGGATCAGTGCGCAGCTTCTTGCTCGCACACGGCAACAAGGGAAGCAATTTCAGTTTGCACGTGGACAGCGATCACAGTTGCGTGCACTTGCACGAATGAGTTCTGCCTTGATGAATCTTGACGTTGTCCACTCTCTCACGCAGACGTGTGGCACCTGCAATTTTGTCGCTTTGTCGCAAGCCTTCTCTGCGAGAGCAAGTTGGTGAGGCAATGCACACACAAGCCCAAACAGCTCACAATCACTTGTGACCCTTCTGAGATGACTCATTGAGGCCCAACCCCATCAGCTTCATGGTCACTCCCAAGCTCCCAAGTCGAACGATCGACGACAGCAGAGGGCACAGAAACAATTGTTCACAGAGATCCACGCTTCCGACAAACTGCAACTGTTAGTTGCCACATTGAGACAAGACAACGTTCATCAAAAGGGCAAAAATTCCATGAATGTCCTGCAAAAGGCAAGAACTCAAGCTACAATCTGTCATGATTTGAACATTTGCAACACAATGCGCCAGACGTCAGGTGCACATGTGACTGACAATTCAATTCACGTGCAAAATTTCAAAAAAAGCGCCCAGTTTTGTCAAAGAGAACGGTCTGGATTTTCCACATGAGGTTTCATTGCTGAAACGGATGAAAGTTGTCATTCTTTCTGTTCTTGATGTTACTACACACTTTCGTCTATTTCATACCGATAAATCATCTAATACACTTTGTCTATGGGAGATTTGCTTTCTGAGAGTTGATTTGTTCACACGAGAACTGGAAGGTGGTCTTCATTCTTAGACATACGATAGATATTCTCAGTATATATTATTGACTAATCGAACCCTATCCTTCTAAAGCAGGCAATACCTAACTGCTACTTCAACCATCCGCCGCCCCCCAAAACAGCACAAAATTGTATCCCCAGTCTATCCGCCCTACTCAACCGCTTGAGTTTTACATGACATGTTGAGTAATGGGGCTTGCTATTGATAACATATTTTGAAGCAATCGAAAGAGGTACGAGTGCATAATGTATTCATGGCCGTCCGTCGTCATAAAGTCTCACTTTATCGCCGAGCGTGTACGGAATGGATGCAGTGAATGAATAAATGAATAAAATTAGACCCAATTTCCAAGTAGGATGATCAGAAGATAAATTAATGATTTTAATCCTTCCAGGTTCTCTAAAATTCCCGTCAAGATAGACGATGCACAAACGTGCTATAGCATGCGGTATCTGTGGGCGAAAGTTTTTCCCGGTAGTATAACCATTACTTCCAAAACATGATCGTAAGACACATGTAATTCCAGGCGGTAGTTTTAATGACAGGTAGCACTCATATGGATTGGTGTTCTTTCTACATAGGCATCTCTTCCATTCCATCTCAAAGCATGTCAGGAGAAACACGCGAGGCTAGTCGACCAGCTAGCGGCTTCAATGCCAAAACGGAATAGAGCCAAATGGGGAAATCGTAAGCAGAGAATGAAACAAGACAGTAGACCTATTAAACCATCGAAGATGCCACTTCCCTCCTTGATGGCTTCCACAGACGAGCCGATGTCGCTCACAAAATGCCATCATTGCGGACGCAAATTTTCTATCCTCCGTATTGAGAAGCACATGGTAATCCAATTAGTTGAACCTTTTTTAAATTAAAATCTAAGCTGTTGCACGTTGTTTTGTTCTGCAAATCCACTCAGAGCGTCTGTGGGAGTCGGAAGAAGCGTCGTGTGTTCGATTCTTCCTCACAACGAAGAATAGACAACGGTGATTCTACCTCAACTTTCGCATCGAGAGCGTCATCACCTTGGAAAGCTTCTCGATACACACCAAAATTATCGAGAAGTTGTCCTGCTGGAGGTCTCAATTTTCTCAAAAAAAGATCAAAAACCACAATTGCAAAACAAGGTGTTGCTCCCTCCAACTCCCGGAGGAAGGGAAAGCGAAGTGGTGGCGGCCAAACTGTAACTTTTGGTCGACAGCCAACTACTTCAAAAGCGCACCGACCTCTATCGGAGCCTGCGTTTAAACTCTCTCCGCAGCGTAGAGGTTGGGGTAACTCTCGTGAATTCAAAACAAGGAATCGGTTTAGCCGGAGCGGGACATTAACTAATAGTAAAAAACGTATGAGCTGGAATGCTAATAGGATGTCAGTTCCCTCTCGCCGAGCGGTTTCTATGCACGGTAGTAGCAATCATCATTTAGGCGACTTACGATCTTTGGGGAGTTTCAGACCACATTCTCACGGACAACAACGGCACGAAGTTGCATTCTCCAGCGGCTGGTCACGAGGTTCACCACCGTCTAGGTTTGCCGGGGGAAGAGGGAAGAGTTCATTCACTGAAGGCAAGGGTGGTTTTGATCCCTCAAATAGGACATCGACAAGTAACCCACTATGTACGAACGCGTGGCAGGCAGCACCACACTAAAGCTAGACAGAGGATGAGCTCCAGCTTCGAAGGCTTCCTGATGTAGGACCCTTATTCCCATGCTGCAACGTGCTCGATTCATGTAACGTATGAGACAGATGCAATTACACAATGAAGTGATTAATTTTTTTCAATAGTCATCCTAATGTAGCTATGCAAAGCAGCGGCTACAGCGCTTAGGTTGCATCTTTTTGTCTCGTCTGTAGTGTGTTTCATGCATTTGAAAAGCATCTGTATGTGTCCTGTCGTCGATGTCGTGCGGTGCGCGCAGCGGTCCGTGCTTCTTTTTCAGCTTCAGTCAGTCGTTTCGTATTCAATGCAATTCATGATGGCACTCAATTGATTTCGCAAACTGAGCTGTTGGCGGTGCTCGCATGCCGCCGTGCATTGATCGATGCATGAGCAGGAGATGATCCATACATTTCATGACATCACGCACATGCATTGCATTTGACTGCATGAAACACAGCGTATATATAAGCGCACGTCGTAGCAAAGACCAACGGATTCAATGTTGCAGCTAGCGCTGTGCGTAGCCGCTGCATTGCACAGCAGTTGATGAGAATGGCCGCCATGCATTGAACAAATCAGCTTGATTCGCCACATTGCGTGCATCCGTCTCACGATGCACATGTGGCACCTGTTTCCTCACGTTTGGCTGTTCTTGGCCGGGACAACACAAAATTTCCAAGATTGCCCACCCCGCACATGCTAGCTAGCACGCAGATGGCATGCATCCAAGTCCATGCAATGCTGATGACAACACTTGGTGATTTTAATTGCAAATTGTGCGTGTCATTCGCAGATCGAAAAGCAACGAGATGCCAATCCATGGCAAGGCAAATGTCACTTGCTGCCGTAGCAGGCCGTCGTCGCCATGTCATGTTGGTCGAGCAAGTATGTTCGATTCGTCATAGCATGCCGATGTCACGCGCGCACAGCAACGTACGCGTAGCGCAACAGCAGCACTAGCTAGAGCAGCTGCCGCACAGCTAGCTAGTGTGTTGACACGCAAATGGCGCCGAGAAATTCTGTGCAACGTAACACATGTGGCCGTGCATGCGCATTTGCCAACAGTCATCTACTCCATCTAGCCATGCATCTTCGATCAAGGTCACACGTGTGTCATCACTCTCGAGCGCACACACAGCCCAATAGCTGTAACAGTGCATGCCAGCGTATCATCAGCGTTAGCTAACTAGCTAGGGGCAGACTCTAATTCTTATTCTCGCTCGCGCAATGTACCGCACCTAGCATTGTTGGTTGAGCCATTCGTAAGCTAGCGCCGCAAAAACGTGTCTAGGTGTGTCATCAGAGCTCCTTAATCTATAAATTTTGTTCTCAAATCATTATGAGATTTCATCATGGGGCACCATTGCTAATCCCTCTGATTTTTGTCAACCGTTTGAAAAATTATCCACTTTTATCCGATACTTTTTTAAAACGGGTCGACAATGACGTACAACATGAAGCTGTACCGACGTTGATGTGATGCTATATTTATCGCTGCCAAGTCAATTATGTTGGTTAGTACTATTAGACGCTCGGTTACTACGATAATTGACGTCGGCTAGGAGGTTGCTTCATCTTTTTCATCTGCTTCGCCCTTTGCCTCTTATCACTGCGTGAGAGTTTTGGGGGGTCAACCTACAAAAATAATGAACGCGGGATGTGATCGTAAATCATCTCAAAAGTATTTCCATATGTGTTAGTTTTTCCATTCTCACATTCATAAGTCCCCGCATATCCTCGGGGGATTCTGGAAGCGGTAAATCTCTCTAACGTCATGTAGAGATATACAATGATTATATGCATCAGTCTTTTTCATCAGTACGGAACGAGTGTTACAAGAGGATCTATGCGAGAAGAACAACCGACCTTAATCCTACTCCTCAGCCATCCATGTATGGTGATCTGCTGCCCGTAAGCTTTCAATACTTTATTCACGTCCACAACCTGAGTTTTCCGATAATCGTGATATGTGGATGGCGATGAAGATGATGATAATGATGATGACGATTGATGGTGCTGATTAATAATGATAACGATAAATATGTTGCTTCCAAGATTCCTCATTTTTGCGTCGATCATTCATAAGAATGGTTTATTTTACCGTCGCATTTGCAGCCTCGGCGATTCGTCTTTTATCTTCAGGTGGAATTTTCTCTACGAAGAATTATATTAGGCGGGTGATGAAACGGAAGTAGAGGGAGCAATACCCTTATCGGTGTAGGTTAGTTCTCTTCTAGAAAACTGGTTAAGTATTGCGACATGTTTCTTCATTTCTGCAAGATCCTCCTTACTCTGGTATACACATGACAGCTGTAAGTGGCTCAACATTTTAGAATAAGATGATGTTTTCGCATGCAGATAGTATATGATGTCTATTTAGCTCTCGATATGTAAGAGATATCTTATCCTATCAACATTTTCCCATCTTCTCGATCTTCTGATAAATAATCTGTCGCAAAAAATATTTACGACGAATGCATTTATACCCCAGATTGCATGAAGCTTGGCAAATTTTGCTTCCACCCTGTTGCCCCGGCTTTCTTTGACCATTTCTCCATTAACTGAAAGAGGGCCATGAGAACAACGAAATCTGTGAAGTCACCCATTAACATGGTATTTTGTGTATAGTCTACCGATTTGAACTCCTTGTATCGAAATTTTTCGAGAGTTGACAATTCTGCAAGACTTTCGCGAAACTGTTTCTTTCCAGCCTCAAGTTGAGCTTCAGTCCTGAAGAGGTACCGATAACACCATATGAAATTTAGAATCCTTCACTTTCAACCTTTTGAACGAAAGTAAGGTGAATATCATCATTAATTGATCAGGATAACTTGAGGTTAGTGTTGCGTGGCTTTCATACGTCGATCCGACGACTGTGTCGTAAATCCCGAAGCACCGGACTGGAAAGGGAACCAAAAGCGTCAATCTGAATCTTGGAATAGTGTTACCTTTCAATTGAGTTCTTCCTCTTGAAGATAAACGTAGACAGCCAAGGGCTGCTCTTGTGAAAGCGGTGGAACTCATTCCTTTGACCGGACCCTTTACACGTGTTTGCGACTCCAATTATTCATCTACGACAAGGTTATCCTGACCTTAGTAAATGCCATTTTATACCTACGACACATTTTGCTACCTTGATACAGGTGCCGTTTTCACACCTACGACCAATAATTCACTGCTACTAAAATCCATTTCATTCCTGATTTTTCGGTTTCAGAGTGGAAACGGGAATGAGCCAGGCCCTCCCCTCTCACAACTCTTAAATCTTCGCTTGGAGGTAATGTTGTGGTCCGCAGAATGCTTACGTACGACTTCAATTGATTAAAGTAGAGAGGAATAGTTTGATTCGTCATCAGCGGCAGCCAAACCACATCTCTTCTGAGCTCCTAGTAATAGTAGGAAATAACACCCCTACTGGTTGTTTTAAGTCTCTACTTCGTACTTCCCACAGAGTAATTACAGCCATGCTGCGAGACAAAAGTTCGAGTAGAAGGACATCTAAAATGATGCCATACGCTGTGCGGAGTCGTCGGAGGCCAAAGGTGGTTGGGGGCATTTCCACCAACACTTTAGCGGGAACCCAATGGCGTTTTCTTGACAAGGTAAACTTAAGTCTTCCATCAAATTTGCCGAGATTTCAGAGAATTACAACATAGTTTTGCCATACTAGTATGATATATCATCTGTTAAGACATTAAACGAATTCAGATAATATTGATTGTTTTCAACAGAACGGTGATAGGAAGGTTATAAGCGACAACAAAGGAGCAGTGGCCCTCACTCCTGAAGCGAAAGAGTAGTACATCTTTGGAAATACGTAGTTTCCTCAATAATATGTGTGTTTGTATGTGTATGTGTGTGTGTGTGTGTGTGTGTGTGTGTGTGTGTGTGTGTGTGGTGTCGTTGATGCTCCTGTCATCATCTTCTTCAAAAACAATTCTGCTACTAACAAACTGTTACTACTCGTCATTCTCAAGGTATCTAGCCCAGTATCAAATGAATCCGATGACTCAAAGCATCAACATGGATCATGTCCAAGGAATAGATGAGTTCGAGAGAGCTGAGATAGAAGTATTATCTGCTTTTTCGTTTTTACTTCACGCCTGCAAACTTGATAGCAACATTTCTCAAATTCTTATTAGGGTTCTCACCAAACGACGACCCGATCGTTCCATAGCCGTCCAACAACAGCATCGTCGCTCCTTACACGACTTCTTCGGGATAATTCTAACGACTTCGCCGATTATGGAGGCAAGCCCATGACATCCGATTATACACACTCAGAAAAGATGCAACATAATGATACGATATATGAAGAAGTTTTGAAGAATAAGGGGAGAGAAGCTGAAGAATCCGCGCACATGCAAAGAAATTCTGGTATAAGAAAGCACGGAGGACGCATTGCGATGGTGAATAAGAAAAAGAAGTCGATAAGGAATGCACACGAATCCAGATTTAAGAATCGCCACGCAAAGAAAGGGCACATTCGTGAGGCAGGCAAGGAAATCGCTCAGAGCGAGCGGTCTAACGTGATCTGGAGACCTCCTGTAAAAATGCGGATTGCTACCGATTTGAAGAAAGTAATTCAAGAAAGTGGCTCAAACATCATGACATCACATCCAAAATATTTGCAAAGATGAGTCTGAACAATGTGCATGGGGCCCGTGGTATTTTCTGATTTTGCTCTTGTGATTCAAAAGGAAACCGAGGAAAAATTGCTTAATATTACCAAAAGAGAAGAGAGTGCCAGATTATACGGTCCTCTTATGGCTCGAGATTCGACAGTGGAAGATTTAGGTCCCAATATATTATTTATGAAGAAATACGTTTTTGATAGTCTGCCGGCGCTCTTGCTTTTAATTGATTGCGTGAATAATTCTTCACCTCCTTACACCTCAGCTAAAGAGAAGATCAAAGGCAAAAAGAAAAAGTACAAAAATCCTCCTCTTGCAGGAAGCACGGGCCTCTTCAAGGCAGCAAAGCCTAAACCAAAACCACGCCCAAAGATTGGAGCATGGTATTTGGACGTTAAGTATTGGGGGAAGGAAAAAGCTGCGAATCGTATTAAAAAAAGTAGCGACTCAAAGTATAATCATGAACATAGCCAGACCTCTGTGGGTGAGGTTACCTCTTCCTCTCCAGATAACCTTGAGAGGGAAGCGACCGTAGATAGGAGAGCCCACCTCACGAAGCAAATACTGGACCTCTACATAGCCAAGGCCTATAAGGCTCACCTCAAGGATACCATGAAAAAACGACGAGGAGAGCCATACCGCATGCCCTACTTCTTAAAAGACGTTGACGATTCGGAAGTTGAACTTCCTCGTGAGCGCACCGAATCAGAGGATTACTAACAAAAAAGGGAAAAGTTATCACCTGCAGCGACTGCTATTTGTGACACATTTTTGCACAAAGCATGCACATTACCTAGGTTCATCGCATTGGCACGATTCCTGACATGATAATGTTAGGAAATCAAAACTCTATTCTCATGCTGCACAAGTTAGTTATCGTCACATTGTCGTGATGATGCGATGCATGTCATGCAACATCATGTTTTGTGGTGGCAGCACTGCCATCAGCTAGCAGATCAGTCACATGTGCTTGGCGTGCAATGCCCGCGAGGCATGTGCGACGGATTCTGCGACTACGATACTGTGTGAGTGCGCGTCGTATTTGAAAACAATGAGAAACACAATAATGGGCACGACGAGCGCCGTACGTCACAACACAATGATGCGTGAGCGCGCGCGTTGTGCGCAATCTAGCAATGCATGCTGTGCATCTCTGCTAGCTCTGGTGCAAATGCACGATCGCCCGAATTGGCAATGCCAGAGTACAGAGTACCGCCTGCGTGCTGGAATGTGCATGCTGGTGTGTGCAAAGTGACACACACTGCACGATGAAGCTGAAGCAACCGCACACCTGCAGCCTGAACGATCGACAATTGAGTCGGTGCATTGCATTGCTCAACTTTGGCAAACTAGCAAAGTGTCCACTAGCTAGCTAGATCGATCGTGCTGCTAGCTGGCAAGCGCGAACGTTCCTCAAACAAGTCCGACAGAAACTGCAGGCAAATGCCCAAACTGGCGTGAACCATTGTGTGGAGCACTTTGCGTCACCTGGTCGAGATGTGCTCTGCAAGCGCAAATTGGGGGGATTCATCGATTCATCGTTTGCGGCAAATCATTTTCTTATGGAAATCGAAGGAATTTCAAGCATGCGACATGCATCGTTTTATTGAAGCAACAATTTCATCTTTTCAAAACTTCAAAACCACAACAACTCAAGAATACACAATATCATCAATAGGCACGCTTGCAGCTACTACATTGGCATCCATTTGATTTGAAGGGAATTTGTATGACACAATGTGTAAAAGCACCTATTCATTTGTAGAATTCTCGAGAGAATTGTATTTCTTTTCAAAATGCACATTGCATTCCAACACCGAATGGGAGAGGTCACAGAGATTGATGTGCCACAGCGATTCAACATTTCAACATTGTTTCAAAGTTAAACCACTCTCAATTGTGCATTAACTCTTTAGGACTGAGGAGATGAATTGGATGGGCGGAGCACGAAAGCGACACTTCGTTCCAAAGAAGAATCAAAAACTTCGTGATCAGTTTGCAAAGAGAAAGGCATCTCTTCAGCAAAACCTCAAGCAAAATGACGAAGAGCACATGAACCGACCTCAATCCCAAAGCAACATTTCGGGATCCTCAAATTTTACAAAGTCATTAGAATTTAGGAGCTTAAAGAGAATCCCGAGAATCAATCCCACTATAGGCCATCTTTCAAAGTCAAAACCAAAGCCAAAGCAATCTGAATCGACAGTTCCCAAAAATGCAAGAAGAAAGCACATCAAATTTACTGAAAACAGAAAAGCTAATTCATTTAAGAACACAAGAACATCCAGCTCAACACCTTATCGATCAAAAAGGAAAGAAGTTGATGATCCCAAGGATCCACATTACTTTGATCAATTTTATGAATCAACATTCCCACATAATGAGCTTCAAAATTCACCATTCAATGCATCCCTCAATGGGCGTAAAATTACTACTCACAAGAAACATATAAAATTCAATCCCAGTAGCTACACCGTTGATTGTCAAGATAATGAACTTCGTCAGGACCAAATTATGAAAAGGTCGACTGATTTACATTCAGCAAAGAGTGAGGACCGGATCTCTGATCCAGAATCTCCAGAAAAACTACGTGAAAATAAAAGCATCGAAGAACTTTCATCTGGACATCTGCTTCAAATTCAGGACAAGGAAAGCGAAAGATTTTCCCAGAAAATAATTGAATCTCCAGTGCTGCAACATTCATATTTCAATGACAATGAGAAACGTCCAGAAGTTCAAATTGTGGGAAATCCTAATGATTTGCCAATCTTTCGAAGCAGGTTTTCTAGTTTGGTCGAGAGCATAGGAGGGGAAAGAAGGGTAAGAATATCAGTTACTATCTTTCATGATGACTGACCGCTTCTTACATGCCAGATGGGATATGTCCCGTTAATCAAAAGTCAAAAAGAGGATCTGTTCGGGAATAGTTATGAAGAACGGACAGCAGCACGTGATGATGGAGACCAATTATCAGAAAAAGTTAAATGCTTGGAAAAGGAAAAAGCTGAACTGAAACGGATCTGTTTGCGTCTTGAAAGCCAGTTGAGTGAACAATCAGGGGAACAACGTGAAATAAAGAGAATTTTTGAGAGACTCGAAGCCCAAAACAGCAAGCAGGAGAAATTAATGCAACTTCTAAAACAAAGTGTAGACCTTAATAAAGAAGAAATAGATTCTTTAAGACGAGAGAATCAAAGACATCGAAGTTTTCAGGAACACCCCAAAAAAAAAATTAACGAAGTGGAGTTTGCTGTCTCTCCTATTCGTTACAAAGACTATCAGAGAGACATTTCCACATGCACAGTGGATGATGATAAAGTCGACAAGAGTCCAGTAATGTCGAGATCAATCTCAGCCAATAAATTGTTGACGCAGTCATTTGGGGGAAACTTTGATGGAGTGCATGAAAAGTCGAATGGAAATTTTACCACAATCACCTCGAATGTCACAAATCCTAAAAGTTATGTCCAGGAAAATAACATAGAAGTTCTAGATGAAACCCGTGCAGTGAAAAGTAGAGATACTAATACTGACGCTCCCCATAGCAAAGATGGGTATGGTCACAATGGTCTGAGCATGTTCCGTTCTTCTTTTGGAAAAAGAAAGATAGTTGTGTGCAATGTTGAGCTCGAAAAACGTGGAGGAAAACTAGTTGGAAGTTTTGATCTAATGAAATCTGATGAAAATTTGTGAAACATCTTCTACTCCATGCAGCATGTCCATGCTTTCAAAGAGTAGCCTTGTGAGAGATCATCAGACACAAAGTGTAGATGCATGCAACATGCTTACACCACTATAGACCAGTACACATCATGCCTTGCTTTCGCTATGCTAGCATGGTTGGGAAGTTTGAAATCACAGTGCTAGAGTGGAACACGCCCGCTATGTTTTTGCCCAGAGGTTTAGATGCATGAGAAGCAGTTGTTGAAGAGAAAATGCTGCACACTGCTAGACTGTTTGCTTCGCGGATTGCCCGCCCAGCCCACTACGACTATGATAGACATGCAGCTGGAACACACACATGCAACATCACTGCGTCCATTGCCGTGTCCATCATGACTAGTCAATGCGCATGCTAGCATGATGAGGCATGGCATGCATGCGACATGCCTTGATGCATGCCATGTTGATCATGCATCAATGCATGTGTCGATCTGTTGTTAGATTTAGAGATGATCACTACATCGCAGCAACAATGACATGTAATGATGCCTTAATTTTAGACTGCGTGCTTGCGATCGAAGCAGCGCAACTGTAGCTACATTAGGATGACTATTGAAAAGATTTAATCACTTCATTACATCCATCTCTCTCTCTCTCTCTCTCTCTCTCTCTCTCTCTCTCTCTCTCTCACATTAGCGCTGTAGCCGCTGCATTGCATAGCTATATAAGGATGACCATTGAACAAATTTAATTGATTAATTACATCCGTCTTACATACACACATGCACAAACACCGAGCCTATGCATAGACTTAAGTGTACATAGAGAAATTTAACTACTACAGCTAGGGAACGGGGGGGGAAGATGCGCCGAAAATCAACCTGGGCTTTCTATAAAGCACCAGGAGACGCATCGCTATCCTTCGTATATATTCGAAGCTCGCCTCTATCTCCTCGTGTAACTCTGAACACATCATCAAGGAATGTAACCTTAAACGTAGCGCTTCGCAGGGGAGCAGGTGGCTGGAGGAAGTCAGGCAAACGGGGAATGTCGATCTGAAGACAGGGATGACAATGATTATCGATATCGTTGGGTTGCGTATGCATGAGTAACCTGTGGCAATCCGTTCAGGCTGAGGAAACCACCAATGGCACCAATCGGCTAAGAATTAAATGGGAACACAATCAAGGGCGACATCCAACTTAAAACTTTCGACCACTCGAGGTAACCAATAAAGTTATAATTAATAGCTAACCTTGACAGTTGTGCTCTCAAAGGTGATGGTTACTTTGTTTGGTTCCTCAACTTTATAAGTATGCCTAGGCATAAAGACAATAGATAAACCACAATAGCACCATTCTCGTCGCATACATCCAGCACAATCCGTTCCAGTCGTACAAAATTCGTATGCTTTTCCGATTACTCTCACCAAGTCCAACATAACTTAGTGTAAATATTTGTTTCGAAGCGGGAATTGCAGTTTCGAAAAACTACTCTAAGCAACAACAGTTTTTTTGGTTTTTCCTTCTAGTTGTCTTCTGGCGCTAATATCGTATTACAATTAGACTCGCACTGATCCCTAACCTCAAGCTCGCCCTGAGGGACGGAGCTTTGTCCTTTGATGCTGTATTTTGCCAGTTTGCCCCCGGAATGCGAGCTAGCGTCGCTCCTTGTTACAAAATGATGATGAGGGGGGGGAAGGGGGGGGGGGAGAGAGAGAGAGAGAGAGAGCGAAAGAGGGATAAATGTCAATGCAGCGCACCGAATCCATCTCGTCCCTGCAGCAGGTAAGAGGAAAGCTCAACCACGTTGTCCAAGTGTTGCGTGTCGATTCTCTGAGGGATTAGTAAAATTTGGCAAAATTAGCATCACGACTGTACTTGAGCCAAAAACGTGAAACCTCTTCTAGAAACATTAATTAATTCCCATGTTGCGTCCATCTCCCAAGGGATGTTTTTATCACAACTCCCGACGCTGCGACTGATCACCTGAAAGACTTGGCCCAAAGCCAGTGGTGTGAAGGCAGCAAGCGGTCCAGGTCGTGTACCACCTAGGCTCCCAGTTGTAAATCCAGACGTGTATATAAGCCGCCAGTTACCCTAATAAGAAAGAGCAAGGCGATGGTGGGGAGGGAGGCATGAGCTACCACAGGTGAAATAAGAGGCGGCCGAATAACGACGCCGTATTAGGAGGTTTCAACCCTAAGTCTTTCCCGAGATTCAGAGCTGATGAAGTCAACAGCAGCGCCTTCAAGTTCTAGCTTCTTTGCTAACTCGTCCACTCGCTCTGCCTGTAGCGCACAATCAATCAATATACATGTAATAACGTGACTAAAAATAGGTGTGAATCTCTTCAGGGCTATTACTTCATTTGCAGATGCTGCCAACCCACGATCAAGGCTGGCCACTAGACTTAATATCTATGGAAGAATTTAGTAGGAGGACGAGGGGAGGAGGAGGTTTAGCGAGTTTGGCGGTGTGAGAATACCGCATTGTTACCTCATTTTTTAACTTAGTAAGAAGGTCCTCCTTCTCAAGCTGATAAAAGTCAAAGATATATTGGTGAATCATACGAATTTTATAATGGATAATGTTTCCCCCACGCTACTACACGGCTTTACTCTGAAAAAATCCGTCACACAGCTGTCGTCTTCCTGCACCTTAGTTTGAAAAAAAAACTCCTTATCGCATGTTATACTAAATATTATATTAAATGAATCAAATGAGAATAGTTCATCATGTTGCAAGATGTAACCACAAATCACCTCTTGCCAGTCTCTTTTCGTTGACTTTGACGAGTGAGCTCTCAAATCCCTGCTAAGGAGAAATCGAGACAAAGGTGAGACCGTCCTTCGACGGAAATACCAGGGCTCTACCCTTCCTTTTTGGGATCGATCTAATCGAGTTTTAGGGCCTAGATGCAGGTGGTTAAGTTGGACCCTCGAAGCGGCCATGGTGAAGGTTACAAGCAGTAGCAACATCTATCTCCCTCCACAGTTGTATCCTCCCTATCTTCGGAATGTGAAGCAGCCGAACGGCCCCCAAATATTCCATGCGACAACTATGGTTTGTCGTCGTCCTGCTGAATTCCAAAATGAAGTGCTCGAACAGAAGAAATGGCACCCAGGACTAGAGGAGAGCAACTCTCGCAGCCTAGCTTCCCAAGCCCCAAGGAGCAGCACACATCATTAACAGTATCCTAAGTAGTTTACATAATAAATATCGCTCGGTTTTCATGGAAAAAAATGGGGTAAGGAGAAACAAACCTCGCCACCAGATGAAAAAAATGACATTGGCGCAGCACGCGCACGTTGATGTGGCATTGTTGTGAAATAAAGAAAGAAACTTCCTTGAACGACTACATCACCAAAAAAAGTGTTGCATGACATTTATTATCTTGCAAAGTACGAAACGCAGTGGCATGTGTGTGCGTAGCTGCGATGTCTGTGTGTCTAGATGGCTAAGTGGCCGCCTCTGACCATCTTTGTTACCTTGCAATGTGGTGATCGATCGACGAGCGAGCTAGCGAGCTATGGCTGCATGTGCAGCACGCGCCACAATGATCATTGTCTGCCATCATGCGAGGCGTTATTCATTGGTATCACAGCGCGTTCATTGAACAATTGAAGAGGCATGCTACGATCGACGCAGAGCCTCTGCACTGCACGCATAGCATGGCTACATGTAATTGCAAATCCGCTTGTTGCTTGCTAGGTTGTCATCATTATTAGTCTCAATTTTCACTGCTATCTAGTTGTGTGAGCGGGCCATTGATGCTGCATGCAAGCGTTGCACATTGACGCCACGCGCGATGGCCTCATTATGAATCTCGTACGTAACAAGAAACAGGAAGGGATGTGTGACATTACAGAAGGGCAACCACAGCGACAATGTTGATATTTAATCTAATTCGGCACGCAATAACGAGATAGCTGTTCATCACTAGGAACATCAAAACTAATCATCCAAGGAGTATAGAGGAGAGCCTACTATGTATGTAGTGAGTCTTGTTGTATTCCATATGCAGCGATGCATGAAACATAGACAAAAATACATTTGTCGTATTTGCACGATAAACAAAAGCGTATACCGCGGTTTGAATTGAATTAGGATAGTCTTGCAAGCTCCTCCTCTGCCTTTTTTATTACTTCTTCAAGCGTTGTAGTGAAGTAGCTGGGGTCTTTATCTATTTTTTTCTTGCACTTATCAAAGTTCTTTTTGTATACCTTGAGGGCTTTCGACAGTTTCTTCCCCGTAGCTTTCTTAAGTTCCTCCTCAGTGCCATCCTGATTCTTTTGGTGCGTGGGCATCCCGTTCGCATCAAATTGCGTGAACTTCTCTCTATCCTCGTGCAACTGTTTAAAGTACTCCCTTGGCTCTGTTTTCCCGCTCTCCTGGTAGAGCTTTATCTCCGCCTTGTAACCGTCAATTTTCTTGCGTAGCTTAGCTGCCTTTTTCTCCTTCTGGAGTTTTTTCTGTTTCTTGAGCTCTTCCACCTCCTTCATCAGCGTCTTAGGGTCCTCGAGAGCCCACTTGCTACCGTCTTTCGTATCCGTCAACCGAACTCCCATTATAGGCAATGTTTCGTCTCGAATCTTGTCACATAGATCCATGATGTTCTTGCCACTGCCCCCGTTGCTACCCTTCATATTCTTCACTTCTGTACGCATTGCATTTCTGAAGTCGACGAACATATCCAATATGCCTTTTACAGCCTCCTCCGAAGACGATGATGATCCTGCTTCTCCTTCCAAACCGACTTGATCATTAAATATTACTCCAAACACACGTAGCATCTTTGTCGTATAAGACAGGATGTTTTTGAGCAAAAGAGGCTTGAAGTCCTCCTTTCGCATGTACTGAAATTAAGGCAAAAGAGGAATTAAAACGGAAGAAGATTATGAAAAGAGTAACGATGTTATGAGGATTACAATGGCTACGTTTAAATCTTTCACTATGAATAGTCGTCTTGTCGTACTCGAAGGACCTCACCTTATTGCCCTCAGATATTAAGTCCGATATTCTTTTCATTGCGTCAGCCCAGTTGAGATTGTCACATAGCGCCTTGTGTACGTCCGCTTTGATAGTCAAGTAAGCTTCATTCAGCTTCTTGTCGCTGTCATTCCACTGCAGATAGATGGTGAACAAGCAACAACGAGAATAGGAAAGAGAAAGATGTACGACAAAAAGTATTAATGGCGGTTGGGATGTACTCGCATTTTTAAACGTAAAATTCAAACACAAGCCTTGAGCCCGATATACTACCAGCATGATAGTAGGGAGAGATGAGCATCATCTTCCTACTTTTGGCACAGCAGCTACTACCTATCTGTCTAATTACGGACACCTTTTGAAGCATTTTAGAAGGAAGGGGCTTGTTCCTAAGGGTTGCTTGGGCATCGCTGAAAAACGACTTTATTTGCTTCTCCTTTGAGAGAATCTCCAGCAGAGAATTTTCGTCAAAGTTAATCTCTGAGTCCCATTTAGCCAGAAGGAACATTAGCCTCAACTGACGCGGACTGTTGGATTGCAATGCCGCACGGATTGTGGTGAAATTCTTGAGAGATTTGGACATTTTTCTGCCTTTAACATGTAGGTGACCAGCATGCATCCAGTAGTTGACCCACTGGTGCGTATCGAAGAACGCCTCAGACTGAGCAATCTCGTTGTCATGATGCGGAAACTTAAGATCGGAACCCCCACCGTGGATATCAAAATTATTTCCGAGGAGCTCTCCGGACATTGCTGAGCACTACGAAAAAACACACATAAAGAAACCAAGTTTGAGAAATAATCAGACTATTTGTGAATATGATCTAAGACAAGTACAGGTTCTTTAGTTCTCCAATAATGCATAATTGATGTCACTAAAAGAATTCCTACAACAACAACGACAATAAAAATTGCTGCTACAGTTTCAACCCATCTAAACCCACTAAACTACTAGTTTGTTTCTCCTCCTCCCTCCTCTTCCTCCTCCTCCGTATCTAACGTCACCTCAATGTGCCATCCCGGACGTCCATAACCCCATGGCGAGTCCCATTGAGGCTCTCCCTTCTTCGATTTCTTCCATAGTGCAAAATCGCTCTGGCTTTTCTTTTCTCCGGATGATCCGAGGGCTCCTTCTCCTTCCTCCCCCAGCTTCGTGTTCATTGCGCACTCAGGTCTCAACTTGCAGTATTGGTGGCATGTAGAGAATTGAGCGACATTGAAGTAGACGGATCCATTCGATTCATACGCCATGCCCTTCTTAATAAGTGTCTGGACGAATTCCACAATCTCTTCTATATATTCTGAGACTCTTGTTAATACTGACGGCATTCGAATACCGAGACTCTTGAGATCGTCAAGAAACTCCTGTTCGTACCTTGATATGGATTGTATGTATTATGTGTGGGAAAGGATTTTACAATTTCGCTCTTTCACTTTCTCTCTCTCTCTCTCTCTCTCTCTCTCCCTCCCTCTCCCACTCTCCCACTCTCCCTCCCCCCCCCTTTCTCCTGCATATAATATTCACAACAACCATCCCATAGGATGTAGTGCTCCCACATCATTCCGACACATTGTTATCATTTTATCATTTTTGTTTGTACAACGGTACCTTGCAGCATGATCTCTAAATATTGAATGGTCTGTTACAGTGTGTCCTTCCTTCTTGTCCAAAAGATATGAGACTTCCGATTTCACTATGTTAAGCAAACCAACGATGACGTCGGTATCCTTTGCCCCACTCTTGCCCTGTTTTTCAATGTATTCCGTGGCTTCCTTCTCCGCTTTTTCTACATTTCCCAACTTCACTTTTTCATTTTCAACCATCTCCTTCAACTCGTCCCTGTCTTTCGACTTTGTGGTCTGCTTCAAATCCTCTTCAAGAGTTTTGATCTTTTTGTTGTGCTTATCCTTGACTGTTTTTATGGAATCCTGCACGTCCTTGCATACTTTATTCAAGTCTGTCAAACAAATACCGTTGCTCAAGGTCTTGGAAACAATGTTACAAAGAGGGGGCTAAAAACCTTTGGCTCCTTTTTGATAGAGATCAAAGAGATAATTCTGTCGAGCTCGAAGGATAATTTTATCATCCACGTCGGTTATGTTCATCACATAAAATATATCGTAGCTGTAAACACCAACAATATTGCTCAAAAACCCAAACAACAAGCTTTAGAATAAACTTTTGTTTATAGACTGACCCGAAGTAGTCTGTTAGGATTCGAAGGATGATGTCGAATGTGAGATATGCCCTGGCATGACCAAGATGAGCAGAGTCGTAGACAGTTGGCCCACACACATAGATTTTGACGCTTTGTCCTGCTGGATCAATCGGCACAAAATCGATTTTCTTCTTTCCCCAGCTGTTAACCAGTTTCAAGCCCCTGGCGGGGTTCTTGGGAATGTTCATCTTACCGTCTATCTGTTAAGAGGAGAAAATCACAAACACCAAGGAAGAAAGGGATTCTGTATTCAATTAAAGGGAGGATGGCTACTAGTTGGCACATACAGAATCGACTGGTTGTTGTAGAAAGTAAGATATGTTCGTTCTGTGGAATTTGCTGCGTATAAAAAGCCTCTCTCTCTCTCTCCATGCGCACAAACACAGCGCTGCTACGTACATCTCGGAGGAGTGCGAACTCTGGGAAAATGATGCTTAATGCTAGTAAAGTTGAAAGCAGTAATTGAAAAAAATGCATGATATATCGTACCTACGACATCAAATGTCGGCAAAGTTAACACGGCCTTCATTCTCGTGTATTTTGGATGAAGGTCAAAAGAACGTATGCGTTGTTTTTTCCCCGAATTTTCATTCGTTTGCGTGATATCGAGGAAGCTCTTTCATCCTTTTTCATAAATACGACTAAATAAAATCTCAGACATCAATGCTAAAGATGTGCTATTTCGTAAAATGTTCCTCTTCTTTAGAAAAAGACAATGATGAGTCAATTTACGATATAAAGACAAGATTTCTGTGTTCGAGTGGTTGTTCAGCTCTATATTCAGATTTTCTTTAGTGGAATGTCAGCATTAATAGATCAAATGTCATAATATATATTCCAAGAGACAACATTTTAGGCAGTGATATGTCATATGAATAGGTAAATCCCTCAAAAACTTACGAATCATATTATGTTTACAAATACTGGAAAAGGGCTTCTGCTGAAGTCTGAACTCTGAGTAGGAGAGTGCAGTTAAGCAAACGGGTGAGGAGAAAGAGCGAGGATAGGTTGCACAGAGAAAAACTCGAACAAAGATGGGGGTTTGTTCGAGCGACTCTAGTGAAAACATATTCTACAAAAACCAGTTCAGAGATTACAAGGTTCGCCCTGCTACTTGAACACGAAATAGTACGCACATATGCACTCACAACGATCTGATGTGTTCACTTGCTTATTTACGAGATACGATGAGAATGCTATGAAAATATATAAGTATTCATCGAGAAATCCAACAATAAGGAATGTGATGTAAGCATACTCCAAGCATAGTTCCCACCTGCGATGCTACTTTGGTGTGATAAAACTGTGCATGTTGATGAACTTTCCACATACAAGGATGATATTAATCGTCCCCATCTAACATTACCCATCTAGGTTTTGTTTACGAAAGAGCAGCTCACGGAAATATTTGAGAAATACGATCATGACGACAAGTACATAGTAAATTGTAATGCCGATTCATTTCTCAATCTCATTGACAATTTGCATATATGAAGCGAAACGTTGCAGTTGTCGGAGATAGAAAGTATGATCAAGGTAAATAAATCGTTGTTTCACAATATATTTATTTTAAGAAAGATAGATTGATCATTGTACCTCCCTCCAGGACATGTTGGATGCCGTTCTCCACAAGCAGATTAGTTACCTATCAGGGAAGGCCAAGTATGGACCAAAATATATTTTCTATCCATAGATCTTAAGATAAAAACAAATTGATGGTTGTTTTATGTTTCGCAGTGTCCGTCCCCTTCTCAAAAAGTTTAAGAAGAGGATACAGGATGCGAAGGGCAATTACAAGAGACATGCACTACGGCTACAAAATGCGATTGGTTAGCTACGACTACGAATAAACATGATTACATTTGAGAGTATGGATTTGTATTTGGGAAATAGTTAGGCTAGTTTTCTTCTCTGGCTTTGGAAACCCAATTTAATTGCCGTTGCCTCTTTGTGTCCTCTATGTTGTGTTACCCACTGCAACGTAGATCAAGATCGGGACGGAAAGATTACGAAGCCTGAATTTACAGATTTTATTCTGAATCTACAGGTCCAAATTTTTTTTTGTTGTTTAGTCTCTCACTACCAAATAATATCACCAATACATAGCAATGACTGTTGCCCCTTAATCAATGTATAGGCAAACAGGAGAGAGGGAATATTAGGCGTAATAGCAGCTGGAGATGACGGATCTCTAATTTTAACCAAAAAACAGTATATTAAGAAGAAAAAGAAGGTAGTCAACACATTTTTAATAGAAAGACAATTTTTTTTTTTCATGTGTCAAATCAATATAGTGGTGACCTCTGCTATCACTGCTCCTACTTTTTTAAATCCTCTTTTCAAGATTATCCTTCCTTCTGTATGAAACTGATGGTGATTTCAGGAAGGTGACTTGTACACCACAGCAATTATTGAGGAACGAAAGGCTGTCAAACAAGCCAGAAGGTCGCGGAACGCTCTCGCAGCAATAGCGAGAGAGGACAAAAACAAACAGCCAAATGCTGCTAAGCCCACATCCTCAATTCAAAAGGGCAATGATGATGGAGGGACTGCAGAAGCTGCAGTACCCAGCGGCAATGTTGCCGCATCGGCTACTGAAACAGATCTTGAAGAGAAAGAGGGGAAGGGGGCGACTACAACAATAAACAACACTAGTGCAACAGTTACTACAAATAAGACAGAGATTTTCAATGTTACTGAAAGTCAGCAGCCGCCTGAAATCGACGAGAAAAAGGAAGAAAAAGGGACAGCTGGTGCGCAAGATTCATCAGATCCAACCACCATGCAAGATGAAGAAGCCAAAAGTAATCAGTAGGGCCCAGGTTAAGAGTATGAAAACGACAGGAGAAAGCAAAGAGAGATATAAACACATGACAACGACGACAACGACGATGTGATGAAGAGGACTATTTCAGCAAGCTATAACAGTGTTCCTTACTAATCATTGGTACAGAATGAGTGCGATGAAGCAGGGCTACAATATTGCATTACACAATTAATAATCAATCAATTCTATATTGTGTTGGATGGTTTTAAAAAATACACACAATTGAGAGCTTACACAATGTTCTACATTTGCAGAAATAAAAAATTGGTTAATTGATTTTTTTGAAAAATTATTAGAATTGTAATGTAACATTAGACCCACATTAATTGATAAGAATTTCTATCGGTACAAATGTTCACCTCTACATGGACGATTCATTAGACGATGAGTTGCACGACGTGCGCACGTGCATTGGTGCGTGAACGGCGCCGCAATGCGACAGCAGTGTGGGAACTTGCACTCTAATTAGCACTGCTATACATGCTGAGCATCGAAGCAACGTAACGCATCTGCACATTGCATGCATGCGTTTGGGCGTAGTGGACATTTATTCAGGCAAAGCCATGCTAGCATGTTGAGAGGTGCACCTCACGTCGCGTCATCTAAATAAATGCGAGCTAGCGAGGCTCACATTCCGCATGGCAGCTCTGTGCACATCACATGCTGCTAGCATGCATCGCTCATCGTCAGCTGCGCATCGCACAGCATCACAGCTCACAAATGAAGGCAATGCAAGCTAGCAAAGTTGTGATGGTGATGCTGCAAGATCTAGTGATGGTCTAGCAATGGCATCACACTCCAGCATCAACTAACTCACCGATCTAGCGATGTCTGCAATTGCCCCTCTGCGCCGCGCTCACGCCCGCAACACGTCGTGCAATGTTGGAACAATTGACGGAAAAAATGACCTTTCAATGAACACCATTGAACATCAAAAAATGCACCAGTCTAGCAGTGTCAATCCCCATTGACACCCAGGATGCAGGATCATCTGAACTCACCGGCGCCGTCGCCGGTGTCCCAATTCCTGCCTGGTTTCAACAATTGCGAATGCCAGAACTCCGTCTGAAACATCACCCCATCAGGCAACACCAACTGACGCTGTCTTGCCCTGCCCTGCCTCGCACCGACACCTCCTCAGGGTCGTTGCCGTCCTTCGTCCTCTTCGTGTCTCTGCCTCCGCTTCCTTTCAGTCTGCCGCTGTTTTCTGCCAACACGGAGGAATGCTCGCCGTTCCCCAACTGCAATCCCTTCCGTTTGTTTGCCTCTCTGTCACTCTCCTGACATGGTCAACACCTATACACCCTGTCGTGTCAACTACCAACTTGCTGCCCCCTGTCGCAGCATCCCTTGTCAACTGCATTGCTGCTGCTTGTCGCAGCACCCCTCATTGACCAACTTGCTGCCTCCTGTCGCAGCATCCCCTGCCAGCACTCAACCACCAGGCGCCAATGCGCGCCGCTTCATGTGCAACTGCAATGTCGGCGCAGCAAGCTAGCAAGCTCGCTTCATGCATGCGCATCAATCTCGCATGCCGTGGTCAGCACTGGAGCATGCACATTTTCCAGTTTTGGCGCTGTGCGTTGACTTCGATTTGTTTGCATGACCCCGGCAAAACGCAAGGCCATGCTTCAAGTCGATGAAATCAGAGTGAAACTTGCACTCGCACGAGCGCACGCCTTCACTTCCAGCGTGTTGAATCGAAGCGCACGCACAATGTGTCACTCTGGCACGCACTGGGCGCACGAAAAGTGGCGTGCGTGCATCTGCGTGTGGTGGATTTGGCTCAATGAAGTTGGGCATGAGTTCTTCTGCCACCAGACTGTGGAAGCTGGCTTGGTGAACCAAGCATCAACAACACGTGCTAGCGTGGTGCTCTTTGCCAACACTGCTGGACTGGAACACGTCGCTGGAAAAGAAAATGCGGTTGAACAAAGGGCCACGAGAAAAGCTAATTCGTTCGAGCGTCCGTGTTTTTCGGGGGTTTTTCCACACAAAACACTTGGACGGATGACCTCAGCAGGCGGGCGCAGAGCCCCAGCGAAGGACAATCGAACCCAGCGACGTGCTTGTCACGTGCGTGCAGCCCATTGAACGAGTGAACAAATGAATGAAACGGTTCCACAGGAGCAGTTGAAAGCATCACAGGTCACGCTAACTTGTCTGTGACCTTCTCAACCAACTGGACCACCAGAGAAAGTTGACAAGCGCGCATTGCTAGATTCTAGAGATTGTGCTGTGAAAAGCACAACGCATGGCATGTCGCTGCGTTTCAGCTGGCAAGATTCCAGCCTCGGCATCACTAGGATGCAAGATACCCTAATGAGTAAAAAATCATGTTTTTCTTTTAAATTCATCAAAAAAACCACTGCACATTGTGATTGAAGTGACATTAAGTTCTTCTTCTTGTAACTTATTATTCAATGCACGTCGAACCCTTTTGATTTAATCAATCTATTCATTGCATCAGTGGAGGGCCCAGGCAAAGCTTTCTACATTTATCTCCTCCAATCACACCTGCGCCAACGAATTTTTTACACAGCGTTTCTTTGTAGGGCGCACGTGCAAGCCACAGGCAGCTAGAGATAACACTAATATTCACGGGATCATCCACCTTTGCAACCACGCCTCTAAGAAATGAAGAAACCATCAGTTACTTTCACCGCTGCATGTCTAATCTTCTTTCTAGGGGATGTTGATTCATCCTCTGACCAAGTTAAAGGGAAGGCATTTATTCCCCAAGATCTGAATGTCGACTGGTCAGCTCCAAGACCAAATGTTCTTATATTTTTAGTGGATGACATGGGATATTCCGACCTTGGTTCCTACGGAAGCACTAATGCATCAACACCAAATATCGATTCATTAATTGACTCAGGGATGAAATTCAGGCAGTGGGTATCTGCAGCTCCGATCTGCACACCTTCACGTGCGTCATTGCAAACTGGTCGATACCCAATACGAACAGGATGTATAGGAAATGTTGAGAAATATCGCGTTCTTCCAACACCTAGTAATCCTCATGGACTCGATCCAGCAAAACATGTCAGCATCGCAACTGCTCTAAAAGAGGGTGGTTACAGAACAGGGATGTCTGGTAAATGGCATCTTGGAATAAATGGAAATAAAGAGTTCCAAGAGCAGGATCGAGCATTTACTCCAAGTGCTCATTCTTATGAATCATATGTGGGAGCACCGTACACAAATGCGCCAATGTGTGCCGTGGATGGTGATGGGATATCAAGGAAATACAGGGCTGGGCAGACATTCTGTTTTTTGATGAAAAATGATACTGTGGTTGAGCAACCTCTTCGACTGGAGAACTTCACCTCCACGATTACAACCCATGCTGTAGATTTCATCAGAAGTCAAAACAAAGATGATCCTTGGTTCTTCTTAATGTCGTATTTCCACGTCCATACACCATTGTTCTCCCAACGCAAAAATCGAGGTAGAAGCAGAGGAGGAAGATTTGGTGACAATGTTGAAGAACTTGATGATAGTGTAGGCGAAATTATGAAGGAGCTGAGAAGGCAGGGATTCGAGAATAATACTTTGATATTTTTCACAAGTGACAATGGACCATATCAAGAGGAAGGATGGGAGAATAGTGGCAGAACAAATATCTATGATGACGTTACGGGGGAAAGAGTTGGACGGTTGCGTGGTGGTAAAGGACAAGTATTTGAAGGGGGAATTCGGATGCCAGGAGCTGTGGTGTGGCCAGGTTTTGTAGCAGAGGGATCACAATCAGACACGATGGTATCAACGATGGATATCTTTCCAACAGCACTTGCGGCAGCAGGTGTGAGTCTTGGGAAGGAATATGTGGTTGATGGTAAGGATATGGGTCCAGTCATTCGAGGAGAGACGAACAAAACACAACACGATGTCATGCTTCATTATTGTGGATTCAATATCCTCGCAGCACGTGTGGATGGTAGGTTTAAGTTGTTTTGGAAAATCCAAAAATGGTATACAAATGACCCCCGAAACTCCTCAATATGTCTAGAATGCTGCAATGGGATCAATCCTGCATCTTTGCTCGTGGCACCTGCAACCCAACTTTGTGGATGTGCTCAGAAAGACTTAATTTCACTTCAAACGCCAGTTGTATATGACATGTTACTTGATCCGTTCGAATCCAAGCCATTAACTGAAGATACATGGCCTCAAGATGCTGGCTTGACTTTGCAAGATGTTATCCGTCTTGCCCAATCAAAGAAAGAACGCATGGAGAAAGAAGTTCATCCGAAGCCTGACAGTCAAGGTGCTGGAACGTGCACTTCTGGGCTACCAGCTGCAGCAAGACAGCCTTGTTGTGCAGGTTGCAAACAACTCGTTCCCTTTTTTGGATTCTGTCGTTACGCAGGAGGACTTGGGAAGAAGTGTGATTGCGTTGATGAATGAAAGAGAACCAAGGTTGCATCATCAAACTATCTCAAGTTTATCATGAAAGCATACATCAACGTGTTGTGCGCGTACGTCTGCAAAGTGGTATGTTTGCACACCAAAGCACGCCCATATTGTTAGATAATTGTGCTCGCGCCATATCATATGCATTACTGATGTGCATCCGAGCTAACAGCAGAGAGCAGCTTGTGCCAAGTGATGAACAAAATGACATGCTAGCATGGTTATCGTTGCACGCTAGATTGCACATAGTGTTGGATGAATGTTGTTATCCTTGGAATAAACAATATTATTGAACAACCACATGCATACGTGATGATGCCGATATCTGCTAGCTAGCTAGAGCGCGCGAAAATGTGATCATGCGCTATGACTGTCAGTGCTAAAGTAGCGTAATCTAGTAATATTTTGCTTAGTTAGGCCGTGCATAGATCGATAATAGATATAATGTGTGAACGGTCTAGTGTTCTACCTGCACATGGCAGTGCCCACGCACCCTAGCTGCTAGCAGCGATCCCTCAATTGGTAAGCTTAAGTTTTTAGATGTAGCCTTACATGGATTTAGACACTGCACATTGCACTTGCGACAGCATGTGTGCACAATGTGCGATGCAATAATACGATTATTACGCAACATGAAGGACTTACATTACCCAATAATCTAATAATCAACGATTTAGCCAGTCAAGTGTTGCGTGTATATGCAATTACGATTGATATTCCGCAACACCAAAAACATTAGAAATCATTTTGACGATGTTTGTTGAATATAAGATGCTATCGGATTACATTGCAACTGCCTTTAAATACCTAATGCATCGTAGTCATAAATGAGCTGGAAATGAAGGAAAACAAGAGCTGTATATCTCAATAAGATGCTACTACTATCATTCTCATATTCTTAGTCCTCATATCTTACTGGATTAAGAGAGTGGTGAAAAAGACGCCAACCTGTTATTATAGGTTATCATACACATCACCCTCGTTTATTTAACATATTATCATGCACAAGGAATAGCTTATCATAGGCATCACCATCCTCCATTTAGCATATTATTTTGCAAAGGACGGGGCGTAACCCAGAAGGACTCTAATGTATAATTGTGCTATTTATATAATATATATAATATATATATACCAGCACCAGCCATAGAGGGTAGGCAATTCCTATACCTGCAGTAGTGGGGATAGACGAAGAAGATAGAAGAGTGCAAAATAGTAGTAGTAGTATAAGAAGTAGTGGTAGTAGTAAACAATACGTAAGAAAAAACAAACAGGCACCATTAAGTTGTCAATGAAATACTAGTGATAACAGGTAGCATAATATTCTTCGTTCTTTGTTCCTTTGCTACTGCTACTTCTACTACAACTAATAATAATAATAATAATAATAATAATAATAATAGTGCTACCTGTCCGTATCTCAGACCATACAGTTGTTAACGCTACTGCGCTTGGTCTTACAGCGACCTGCAACCATATATATATATATATATATATATATATATATACATATATTCGTTAAAATGACAACGTGGAAAAAAGAGCTACCAGCATGCACATCATAGCCCGACAGTGTACTATAACTACTAATACGATAACATCCAATCATCATCATCATCATCATCATCATCATCATTATCTTTATCTTTATCACCATCATCACCGACACACCGGTTTATCGTGGTATCTTTTGTTGTAGAGCTCAACCCAGAGTAGCCAGCCGGAAGGAGGTGTTGATCGGGATGATGATGATGATGATGATGACGATGATGATGATGATGACGATGATGATGATGATGACGTTGTTGTTGCTGCTGATGATTATCATGAAATAATAAGATCACATCGAGCCGTTATCGTTGGAACTTCTATGTTTGGAATGGCTAGTAGTAGTGGTGAGAATATGACCATTATCACCATAACTACCACCACCACCATCATCATCATCATCATCATCATCATCATAATCTACCCTTTCCTCGGCCAAATACAGTGGGTGGAAGGGGTGCTCCTGTGATGGATAACGGTATTATTAATACGTTAATAACATCATATATCAGTCAATATCATCATCATCATCATTATCATCATCATCCTCATCGCCTAACACCTACTTCCTACCTAGACAGTCCACGTTGATTCTTGAAGGACCTGGAATAACAAGATGATTACTCTTCATCAATCCATATTATGATGATAAAAACACCAATCAATGGCCAGGCAATATCTGGTCGTCGTCACATAATCACACTTCAATTAGCTACTTACTACTTTCAAATTGCTCTACATACAATTGGTGATTGATGATGATGCTAACGATAAACGGTGAAATATTGTCAGAATTCGGTAAGCAGCCAACCTCCGTATGTCGCTCTTTTCACAACACCTCCTCGATTGCCATCGTAGCTGTAATATTGATCAACGATTATTTATGGATATGATATATTCTCTCCTCCTCCTCCTCCTCCTCCTCCTCCTCCTCCTCCTCCTTCTCTCATCTCCCTTCCTTTTCACACAGCAGTCGTCTACAACAACACATTTAATTAATTACGATGAACTACCATCGCCATTAACTCGAAACTGCATCATCATCATCATCGTCATGTAGTATATTATGAATTAGAATAATATCATATTAACCAAAATCTAATTGAGTGTGTTGTATCATCCTTTGCAGAAATAGGTGGTGGACAACTACTACATACATACATGTGGAGATTCGTGTATGTATCCATATGTACTATCGTCTTGTTTTATCTTCCCTTACTACGACAGACAAAGAGTAGAATAGCCATAATTTGACCACATCCAAGACATTCATCATCAAATAGTAGTAGTAGTAGTAGTAGTAGTAGTAGTAATAGTAGTAGCTAGATGCTCATCTTTTACCCGTTGTTGTTATCATCATACATACTGCTACTACTACTACCCGATTCTTTGGTAGTAAATTGCCTTGATTTCGTAAGTCTCTCTAGCAATCAGATTCAAGTCCAAAAAGGAGCGACCCACAACCTGAGGATAGTTAGGATAGTAACAACCTCTCTCTCTCCCTCTAACTCTCTCTTCCACACACACACACACACACACACACACACACACACACTTGATTGACAAGAATGATTCTTTGTTGTTGTTGTAGTTGTTGTTCTTCTTCTTCTCTCCTTCTACAAACCTTTTCGGTTGTGAGGATATTAACAACCACACCACCGCCAATTTTAGTATTTTCTGGTACTAGTAGTACTACTACTAGTAGTGTCATCATCATCATTATTATATTTAGTCCTCTCTTTCTTGACACATATATTAAGATATGTACCACAAGATCTCCCACACGTAACTTTTCAACTCCTATCATCTTTCTTGTGCCCTCCCCCTCTTCCTCGTCCTCTCCCTCCTCTTGATGCTGATTATTGATTCTTCTTTCTCTTCTTGTCCTTCCTCCTTCACTTTGTTGTTGTTCTTTCATGGGATAATGATGATGTTGTAAGAAGGAATAACAAAAGAAGAGGATGAGGAGGAAAAATGAATAGTTTGATAGAGTCGTGAAACGGTGCATGGAAGTAATCTTAATTTGTTGTGGAGCTCTCTCTCTCCCTCTCTCTCTCTCTCTCTCTCTCTCTTTCTCTCTCTCTCTGTTTGTGTGTGTGTGCGCGCGCGTGTGTGTGTGTTTATCTATCTTATCTATCTATTCTGAGCAAACAACAGATAGTGGTCACGACAGTGATAGACTTTCTAACCAAACAATATATAGTGATCACGACAGTGATAGACTGGTAGTCAGCACCAACTAGGGCAGACAACTAATACTCCTTTCTTTTTCTTCTTTTTCTTCTTCTTCAGACTGATATATTCCTACTCTTGGGCAATGACGATTGTGACGGTTGAGGGAAATCCTTATCCGTTAATGGCAGTGGTTTTGATGATGGTGGTGGTGATGAAGAAGAAGATGATGATGATGGTGGGACCAGGAAAGACCCCAGCGACTTCAAAGAATCTTGCATTGATGATGATGATGATGATGATGATGATGATGATTTATGCTGATGGTTCCCATGTCGTGTCGCTCTGGCAGCAGTAGCTGTAGTAGTAGTAGTAGTAGTGGTAGTAGTAGAAGCTCCTAATGGTAAAACACAATAATGGGCACGATTACACTTGGTCATGACGATTAAGAAGTAGTTGATGATTGGACGATAATATCAATGACAATGAGCACGATTATAATATTGATTATGCTAATTATTGGCCAAATAACTTAATGATGTGTTTCGGTAAAACAACGCAGACAGCAGCATTGTCCTTTTAGATATGAGCTTTATTCAGCACAATATAAGCTCTAGCATGAAATATTGGAAAAGAGCAGGCTGACAAATTAAATTTATTATGTTAGAAGCAGGGAGGGCTGAATCCATCATAGCTACTACTACTGATATATATCATATTAACACCTTCTTTCTGGGCAACACTGTATTTAAGTAGGACAGGACGTATTCGTCGGAAATTGCCGTCAATATCACTCGTCTGATGAAAGGAGGGTGGAGAGGGGGACCAAGGAGGACGATGACAAACTCGTTAATAAACCCCGTAATAATACTCTCTCCCTCCCTCCTACCGTTTCCTAATTTACGAGAGTAGTGGTAGTATATTTCATTTTATCACATCGTATTCCTACTACTAAGGTGAGAGTAGTAGTGGTAGTAGTAGTAGTAGTAGTAGTAGTATATTTCATGTTATCACTTACTATTCCTAGTACTAGCCACCTTAGTAGGGTGCCGCACCTGCATCCATCTGCTCCTTCTCAGTGGATCAGCAGTGGAGGACATTCTCGCTCCTACTATTTGTGACGACGACAGCCTTCCGCTACACAACAAACAAATAATAGGCATTCCTGTGACTTGAAATCCCCCTTAGGTTATTATTTTCGGTGAAGAAGAGTCATGTGAGAGTGTTCCTTTCCTCCCCAAACAGAAGTCAGTGAATGAATGATTTCCAAACAGAAGTCAGTGAATGAATGATTTCTTAATCATTTGCATTGCTCATCTATAGACTTCGAGAGAACGAAATGTGGATGATGAACAAACATCAATCTCATACTTGTGCTGTGACAGGCACTTAGGAACAGCGGCAGAGATATAAGGTGGTACAGCGAGGAGGAGTAAGACGATAATCGGATGGAGAAGGGAGGTACACCGCACATCCCCATCATCCGCTATCATGGCCTCTGCTGGCTGGTTGTCGTGGTTGTGCTTTCTTGTTGTAGTCTGTCTACTAGTAGGTGCGAGTGATGGTGATGATGATGGTGATGATCATTGTTCTTGTCCTCTCCTCCCTCCACTCTCCTCTCGCTCCTTGGAGTACTCGTATCGATCTACTATATTTTCAAAATAAGAAGAAAAAAAAAAGAAATATCTGTTGTCGCTTACGAATAATGCCATGCATTCTTTACATGGCAACACAAGATTACTGAGCAAAACTGATTATTTTGATCTGAGACTGATGTCTCTCATAGAAAAATGGTCTGTGTTTTGGTAATAAAAGTTCCAAAAAAAAATAGGTTTTAAGTCCCAAAATTTTGAAATAATTTATACATCAATTCAAATAAGCTGCTGCCTGCCTCCCCAATGCAGCCCATCTTCTACTTCATGGGGAGAAATAGAAGACGATAGGGAGAACACGAACAAGAACGATAGGGAATAGAACTACAAGGAATCATATTTTTACTACTAGGGAATGTTGACAACGAGCCCAAGAAGAGCACTACTTTCAGTCTTGCTCCTTACTGCAAATTTAATAATTCTGCTGCCATGTTCTTGTGATGGAACTTCTGTTGGCGTCTCTGGTTGTTTCCTTCTTCTTTCTAATTATAATAGCAACCTAGAGAAAGAAATATATGACAGACTGATAACTATCATTCAATATATTTAGTGACCGAACCTGGCGATCTGTGGAACGTGACACAGAAGCTACAAGAACATGTCTCTCTCTTTCCCCCCCCTCCCCCCCCCCCTCTCTCTCTCTCTCTCTCTCTCTCTCTCTGTGTGTGTGTGTGTGTGTGTGTGTGTGTGTGTGTGTAGTATGGGGAGGATGAGGTAGAGCGGGGAAGAGGAGGAAGTGAAGACTGGAATAGTAACAATATTTCTCATTATTATTTAAAAGAGCAAGCACTGTGCAATAGAACATCGCTCCTTAGGAACATACAAACTAATCACTGTATCCATTCATCTCACAACAAAAGTCGGAAGCGGGATACTTGAACCCGAATTTCAATGCTAGCACGCATCTATCAACTGCAAGCTCGGGTGAGAGTATAAGTAGCAGTTTTGATTTAGGCAATGCAACCATAATTGTTAATTAGCTTTTTCAAGTATAATGTTGGAGTACGAGAAATATACTATTTTCGTTATTGAAATATAAGGTGACGCTGCTTGGTCTGGGCTATAACTACATCTGTTTTTTTTAATGGGCTATAACTACATCTGTTTTTTTAAAATCTAATAATTGACATCATAAATATTTTATTATCAGAAGAACAGCTTGCTCCGATATACGACGGCGAGTACATGGACACCGTAAATAGAAGCCTAGAGGTGATTAGATATGGTGGTGGTGGTGGTTTTACATGCATATGATGGTGTTATGATACGTCATTCCACCACAGCAGCAGCAGCAGAAGAAGCAGCACAACATCGACATCATCATCATCAGCATCATCTATGAGTATGAGCGGTAGGTAGCAGCTGTACAATTTACTAAAAACGTCACGTGCAGAAATGCAAACAAAAGCGAGCATAGCATTAGTTTATTGCTAATATTGCAATGAAGATGATAATGATGATAATGATGACGATTATATCTCATATTGCCTGTTACTGTATTTTGATTTGCAGTCTCGAAGATATATGGATGGTGGAGTAGAAACATGGCAAGATCGTCGTGATTTAGGAGATAAGAAGGTGACCATTAAAATTAGTAGTGGTAGTAGTGCCGATGTTATTGCTATTACGTGTATGCTCGTATTGATGTGATGATAGAGACCATTTGGAAAGAAACAGGATACTGTCAATAGCTTTTGAGCGAACATGTCTTCTTCCTCTTCTGTTTATTTTTCTTTTTCTTCTCTCTTATCTCCATGACACAAACAAGATATTCAGCGAGAGTGAGGGAAGGAAAGATCCATGGGTTAATGGCGGTATAGACTTTCTCACACCTACTAAAGGTACTACTAGTTGTAGTATATGAGTGCAGTGAGCGGAGAATACATTAACATGGGATAAGAAGGAGGAGGAGAAGGAGGAATTGGTGCTTATATAATGAGATGATGACGAAGAAGAGAAGCAAAACTACTTTACATTTTCCGTTATTATTTTCTCTTCAATTTATATTTTTATCATTAGATTCTACATCTTCATTAATCATCAATCTTCTTCTTCTTCTTCTTCTTCTTCTTCCTTCCTCTTTGTTAGACCCTTACATGCCCCTAGAAACAAAGCAAACAAAACCTAAGAAGAAAAAATCATCATCATCATCGTCTTCTTCAAAGAGTAAGAAGAAGTTTTTAATAGAGTTGAGTTCATTATCAACCCAAAAGGCAGCAGTAGCTACAAGAGAAGGAGGAGGAGCTGCAGTCTCAACGATGATGTCATCATCTGCTGCTAGCAATATAGAGGAAAGAATGGTAAGAAAGAGGACTGACACCCCTCTCAATACGCAGTTGAACTTGTTACCTTGGAGAACAAGGTTGGGGATAGTCGTAGATCGATCTTACCATGATCTCTTGATTGTGTGATGACATTGTTTGATTGAATATATGAGATATGTAGATGATGATACTACGCTTGTAAATAGAATAGAGCTTTGTTGTTGATTGTCATTATAATTATTCTTTATTCATATCCAGTAAAAAGGAGTGACGATTAGTACACAAACTTT
Source organism: Bigelowiella natans CCMP2755 (assembly GCA_000320545.1). Lineage (NCBI taxonomy): Eukaryota > Cercozoa > Chlorarachniophyceae > Bigelowiella > Bigelowiella natans. Next base: position 53,860 of record ADNK01002094.1, read on the forward strand.
ATACCTTACATAAAAAGTTAAAAAATATGGTGATGTGCTCAGGAAAAGGAGTGGCGTGAAGAATCATTATCATCATCAACATCATCATCTCGATAAAGAAATGGCGTCTACGTCAACCTCAGGATCAAAGCCGAAAAAGACATCCTCATCATCATCCAAAAAAAAGTCCTCGTCTTCAAATAAAAAATCTTCATCGTCAAAGGTAATATATAAATAATTGCGAGTGATAGATTTATCATCCATACTTTCACATACACACAAATTTGCCACTGCGACTGATGATGATGATGATGATGATGATGATGATAATGCTGTTAGCATTATCAATTTTGGTGTAACGATAGTAAGGATCAGCTTTCTTCTATTCGAGCGCAATTAGAGATTACTTATTGTGGATAATTTATCATATATTGTGATGAATGAGAGGAATAAGAGCCAGTATGGCATCAATCATCGTCATCAAATAATAGAACAGAAGAAGAAGAAGAAGAAGAGGAAGATAACTGAATTTAAATTTCATCGATTTTCTCAATTGTCGTTTATTGCTGTGCTAGGATGGGGAAGGCACGGCAGTGTTATACTTGAATGAAGATTTTTCTGTGGACAACACACCTGCGGCCAAAACACGACCGGTGAATTGAGTAGTGAGCAACTGCACGATGCTGTTTCCCCTTCTTTCAGTTGGATTTCCTCCCCATAGTAGTAATCCTACTGCTGCTGCTGCTGCTGCTGCTGCTGCTATTACTTCATTACTAACAATAGCGATGCTTGTCTTGTCTATCTGGTATATGCCTCCTCTTCCTCCCATTATTATATCCTCTCCTTAGATTAATCTTGGAGATCGGGTTCAAAGAATTATGAGTCTAGGTTACACCGAAACCGAAGCCAGTAAGTGCGTGCTACAGCAAGATATTATACGTCGCTGCCGCTACATGCATGCATACAACAACTATTTCTCTCCTCCTCCTCCTCCTCCTATTACTACTACTATCATCATTAGCACTATCGTATCTGAACTATCTTTACTACAATTATTACCATCGTCATCACTAGGGTTAAATACATGAAAGAATACTTCAACCCGAATTCTTTTCTTCTTCCACACTTCTGTTACGAGGAGGAGGGGGAGGAGGAGCCTAATTGCTAATAATATTTTACTACTAATTATCAAAATGACAACTGCTGCTATTTGTATCACATAGAGCAGCATTACCTGTCGCGCGCACACACAACACAACACACACACATACACACACACACAGAGAGAGAGAGAGAGAGAGAGAGAGAGAGAGAATCACAATACATATGTGAATACAAACAAAATCCATCATCATCATCTATGCGCAATAACCTCAAAATTGTTCCTCCAACATCTATCTATCATTAAATAGTGGAAGCATTGGAGAGTCAAAATAATAATATGGACTATGCGTTTGATCGGGCTGGTGAGCTGGCAACTCCTGGAGGCGTAGCTGCATGCTTGGATGCAAATCACTGCTTCGGTTATTGCCATTAGCATCATTATCATATCTCTTCACCACCACCATCACTACACGTGAAGGAGTGGACCAGGAGAAAAAGAAGAAGAAGAAGAAGAAGAAGAAGAAGAAGAAGGAGTGGACCAGGAGAAAAAGAAGAAGAAGAAGAATGAATGAATGAAAGAAATATTAAAGGACACAATACTATCTCCACAGTCGTTTCTTAGTTTGTTATTTCATAAGTAGTTATGTCGTCGCGAATCATTTTTGGACTTCATTAATGCCTAGTGGTTACAGTAATGGACGTAATAAATTGTTTCACAGAAGAAGATGAAGCCACTGTGATTGCCGGGGTGAAGCTAGAAGCCGATGCTGCTAAAATTAAGTAACCCACGATGCAATACTTTGCCTGAAAGCAACAAATCAGACTAATTTTCCAGCATCATGTGCGTCTACTCAGTCGATTACTTTTCACACCATGGATGATATAGTACACAATGTTTCGTGCGCCGCCCGTGCCAGAGTTTGCGAAAAATTGAGAAAACATATGTGAGAGTTGCTACAAGGCCACTCACAGGATGAACAAAATGAACGCTCAGTGGGTATGTCACTAAATGAGAGCTGAGTGTTGTCCACCATGCACAAAAATGCATGCTTCAGAATGAGCAGGCTTTCAGGCGGTGACGCGTGGTGTGAATGATTTGGACAAATTCTTCATTTTCCAAGTCATGAAATGCTTTGCGCTCGTGCGAATGCATGACTGCTGCGATCGTGTGTGCGTGAGATCGTGCTCACGTGCACTGCCATCTAGCGATGGCCACCACTTGTTTGTTTTGCGACGGTGCACTCTAGTACTCACACCACGCTGTGCAGGCTGGCACGCTGGCACACCCTGGCGCCTTGCTACTGCATGACTAGACGCGATGACGTGGCCGTGAAAAGCATTCTGCTTGAAGAAGAATGAGAAGAAAAAGAAGAAGAAGATGTGTTTGCAATCACGCGCATTTGCTCAACTAGTCCTGAGTCAAGGCCGAAGTGGGCCTGCATCGTGGCGGCGGAATGTGCTGGTTGCCGCGCTCTTGGACAGTGGCACTAGCCAGCTAGCTCAAACGGGAAAAGTTTGGCGTCCAAGGCAACAGGCTTGAACAGGTGACCCGGCGGACGAACAACTTCTCAGGATCGATTGCGCGCGCATCACACGACAAAGCCTGAATGAGTGAACGATGACGCTTGGTGTTTCCACTCCCTCAAGCCTCGGCAGCGAGCGAGTGAAGGCCTGAACCACTCTTTGTCGTTTTGACTCTGAGAGGGAGAGCCATCTTGATTGAGTCAATGGGAAGGCGCGTTGCGCGTGCGGCGGCGACTTTCAGAATTGTCTCCCCATGGATGCCCCTCGAAAAGTCGCTTGCTTGTTTGGTGCGAAGCTGCGAAGCTGCGAAGCAAGGGCGTCTCAGGTGGTGACCACAATGCAATGAGCTTGGACAATGAACAATGAACGTGATGATGAACTGCGTTTCCAAAACGTTGCAAACAAACAAACGAACAAACGTGATGAAGAACTGCACTTCCAAAACTTGGCACAGTTTGGCAGGACACTTGCAAAGTGAGAAACGCAGTGCCTCGAACCAGTTCAGTGAGGGCTGAAGGGGTTTGAAAACTTGGCAGTTCAGCTGCGCAGAGCAGCACAAGTGGCGGCAATGTGGCGGCGACGCAAAGCACACACTCTTCACAGGACTTCCTGAAGGCTGCATCTGCAAGCTGGTCCCCGGCCGGGCCATTCGAAGGAGTGATCGAGCACCCAACAAGACACGTTGGTCTTGGTGGAGCCAGAACAATGAGAACAATGAACAATGAACAATGATGAAGAACCACATTTCCAAAATGCAACAAGACATTTGCAGTGTGCGAAACGCAGGGCCTCGAACTGACTTTGGTGAGGACCATCTAGTGAAACCAAAAGGAATCAAAAGTGGCATTGTGGCCACTCCTCCGTTCCTAGTTTCATTGTTTTCAGTGCCAACTTCAGGACCACGCATCCCCAAATCCTGTCGTAATGGTTTGCTCATGCTTGGAGATCACCAAGCAAGAACACCACACCTGCGAACCCCAAGAGAACAATCCCATGGACCACACCTTCATGGTCTGCTTCACACCTGCCACAACATCCCCAGCTTTGCGCGGAGACATTGCCCTCACTGGAAGGCATGAAGATGGAGGAGGATGCATTCTTCGTTCCTGGTCCATTTGGACAGCGAGCTTCGCAATGACCACAACATCCCCGGCTTTTGCGGAGACAAAGCCCCCATCATTGCAATTGGAAGCACTGGCTTCACGCCAACCACAACATCCCCGGCCCAATGGAGACATTGCCTGGAAGGCATGAAGTTTGAGGAGGACACCTTCATCCTGACGGGATTCATCCGGGGGCAACATTGGATGCAGATCCGAAAATCCTTCACTTGGCAACCAATTCTCCGGTGGCCTGCCCCACCGGTGAACAGGAATGTGGCACAGGGATGAGGGGAAAAGCCACCCTCGCAACCGAAAAACCCACCACCCAGTCTAGCAGTGCCATTTCGGCGAATGCAACTTTGAATCTTGAACACAGATCCACACATCCTTCACTTGGCCACCGAGTCACCGGTGGCTGGGGCGACAAGTCTGTCTGCCCAACCAGTGACCAGGAATGTGGTTCAGGGGTAGGAGGTGACCAACCCCCCCGCCCATCACCGCATCACACCAATTTTTTTCCGAATGCAACTTTGAATCTTGAACACAGATCCACACGTCCTTCGTCTGGCTGCCTGGTCACCGGTGGCTGGGGCGACATGTCTGTCCATCCCACCGGTGTCCAGGAATGTGGTTCAGGGGCAGGAGGTGACCAAACCCCCACCCACATCACCGCATCGCGCCGCATCGGCGAAATCAACAATGAGCCAGAGTTGCTAGACGTTTGCAATGCACAATGAACAATGAAGAAAGCGTTGATCAAAACCACATGCGCCAGAACCACATGGGAGACAGGCATTTGCACGCAGCAGAGCCTCAACAACACTCGTTGCAAGGACTTGTCAGCACCCTGTTGGTGAGAGACACAAAAAATCAGCCGCATCCCATGAAATTGGCATGGATGCCGATTGATGGTGCACTCAATGATGGAATGGGAAACAATGAAACAATGAAACAATGATGAAAAACCACACTTCCAAAGTGTTGCAAGACACTTGCAGTGTGCAAAGTGCAGTGCCTCGAACTGGTTTCAGTGAGGACTGGGAATTGAATTGAAACAATGAAACAAACAATGAAACAATGATGAAAAACCACACTTCCAAAGTGTGGCAAGACACTTGAATTTGATGATGACCACCCCATTCCCAAAACATTTCGTGATGTTTGCAACGTGCGAAACGCAGTGCCTCGAGCTGAACAATGAACAATGATGATGATGAACCACATTTCCAAAGTGTTGCAAGACACTTGCAGTGTGCGAAACGCAGTGCCTCGAGCTGAATCTAGCGATGGACTGCGTTTCCAAAATGACCACAAATGCTATGCGTTGTGCAAAGTAGTCCTTTGTCAGTCGCCTCCCATTCGCAACCTGCGACAACCTTTTTTGATTATTTTACTAAGATTTCTTACTTTCACGGACTGATTGCTTTCATATTCCAAGCGCTGACCTGTTCGTTCTCGCAACGTGAGAAGAATGGAAACTATCGTAGATACGAGGCGCCTTCGCCATCGTAGAGGAGGAAGAGGAAGAAGGGGAAGAGGGAGAGGGAGGCAACATAACGTAAGAAAGAGAACTATGGAGAGAAAGCTTAAGCGCCTTGAGAAGAAGAAGAAGAAGCACAGTAAGAAAAGAAAACGTGATTTTAACGACGAGGAGAGGGAAGGGAGTAGAGTCGTCGACACCCATGAAAGTAGTAGACTTGAGCAACATGATTCAGCTAATCGAAATGAAGACAGGGAGAAAAAAATAGAAGAAAATAGACTGCGGCGACGACGATCTGAGAGGGTTGGTACTGTTGCCCGAGACGGCATGGTAAAAGCAGCAGCAGTGCCAAAAGAAGAACTAGAAGAAATTGAGTATTTGGAGAAGAAACTTGGAGTTGAGTCCCAATCTGGGCGGGACAAATTACGGTTTACAATACTACTACTTACTACTACTACTACCACTGTATTTACTACTACTGATGGTAGTAATGTCATTATTTAATGATGATGATGATGATAATAATGATGATGATAATGATGGTGATGAGTTTTTCCCTGGTTTATGATGTACATGATGTGTTATTTTATTTAGATGATGATTGTTCTTTTCCTGGCTTGTGATGTACATGTGCGAGAAGGATGATCAATTCCCTCCTCCTCTCTTCAGAATACTTGTGTGTATGTACAACAAATATGACTAGTCTCCTCGTCCTCTCCGTAGTGTGAATTTATGTCTGTTGCAGTCGTGAGCTTGAAGAGATTGGATTAGGGGACATGGATGACTTTCTGAATGGCCTCATCAGCACCAATCTTGGTCGTCGTCGTTCATTTTCCTTCTTCTTTCATACATCCATTTCATTATTTACTGATGATAATTTCCATCATCTTATAATTTATCCTTCTAGATGCATGCATGCTGCTGCGTATTTAAACTTCATGGTATATCAGATGATCCAGATATTACCATTGTTATCAATTAACGACTCACCCAGCAGCGCAACCAACCAATGTGTTAATAGCCTGTTCTATCTGCCTCCCACCCAACCCACTCTTTTGTAGGAATCAACACCTTTGCAGGAATAGAATCTGAGCAGCACTCTCAAAGAGTGCTACAACGACAACAACAACAACAAAAATCAACCAGAGATAGCTATGAGGGCATTACATCCAATGCTTACGAATACGATGATGTTGATTATGAAGAGGGTGATAATATTGATGATGGCCGACGAAACGATGAGCACCACGGCGCAGTCAATACAGTTGATGGAGAACGCCACTACCATAGTAACAACAATAATGAGGAAGATGATAATGGTGATGCTCAAGGAGGCAGTAGTGATGAAGCTAGCAAGTATACTCAGGATGATGATGAGGAGGAGGAGGACAATGCTGGCAATCATAATGATGATAAGGACAGCTGCTTTGATAACAGCGAGGATTCTGATTTTGGTGTGTTCAGTACACCTCATTCCCATCATTCTTCAGTTGCTGCTGCTGCTGCTTCTTCTTCTTCTTCTTCTTCTTCTTCTAATACATACACTAAAAATAGTAGTTCTACCGCTACCTCATCATCATCATCATCAGCATCATCACTCACCACTGCTGTAGCTGTAAGAAGTGCTGGTGGTGGCCAAACACAAGCATCTAAGTATGTACCCCCTCATCTGAAACGCCGCCTCCTCAAAAATGATGAATCTGAACTCAGAAGGCAACGGGTAGTAGTAGTAGTAGTAGTTTTAGTAGTAGTAGTGGTTGTGGTAGTGATGGTAGTGGTAATGATGATGTCAGTAGATCTGTATCGTCTTTGCTAACAGTAGGCGAATATATGGAAAAGTTCATTATAATGACTAATAATTGTATATCATCATCATCATCATCATCATCATCATCATTTTGATCATATCCTCGTCCTCCTGCTCCGCCTATGGCAGACAGCATGTAGTACTTATATTTCTTCTTCTTCTTCTCCCACTAATTCCCATCATCATCATCTCCACCACCACCACCACCACTACTACTACTACTACTACTAAAACCATCGTTAAACTACTCAGATTCGTCGAGAAGTGAATGGTCTATTGAATAGGCTAAGCTACGACAATATTCAGCCTATTTTCTCGTCTCTCAAGACGATATACATGGACATTGATTATTCAGCAAATGGATCTCCTTCATCAATTAGCCGTGGTGATCTTACTCAGTTACTCTCGGCTATTATCCTTAAATCATGTTTGGACTGTGGGCAAACGAGTGTGTTACTATCTGTGGTAGAACCTCAAGCTGCTCTTATCGCTGGTAGCATGCCATTCATATGATGATGATGATTATTATTATTATGATCATGATAGATACTTATTCTTATATATGATGTCATCCTTAGTATTATCTAGGTTATACTTATTATTATTGGTATTATTATAACAAGTCCCTATCCCTATATATTGCTACTAATATTAGGTCTCCACGTGCATCCAAAGATTGGAGATCGCACCAACATTGGTGCTGTTGTTCTAGAAAGCTTCTGCCTTCGCTTGGATGCTCTCCTCCTCTCACACGGTGCTACTACTACAACTACTACGAAAGAAGAGGGGGGGGAGGGCAAAAGTACTAGACAGCAGCAGCATTCCTTGATTAGTGATAAAGGGATCCACAATGTGCTACTTTTTATTACGTGCTTATACAACTTCAAAGTCACGTACTGCGGCCTCATCTACGAGGTGATAAGGCGCTTGTTGGATCGGATGTTAGGCATAGACGTAGAATTACTTCTTTTATTGCTAGAAAACTGTGGATGGCGACTTCGTAACGATGATCCTGCCGCTTTGAAAGATATCATCAGACTTACACAGAAGAAAGTTAAACAAAAAAATAGCAATGGCAAGGATGAGGTCACTGGCGGCATAAACACACATAATAAGAATAAGAATAAGAACAATCAGCCCACTGCTCGCATACGAGTTCTTCTTGATAAGATAATCGATTTGAAGAACAACAAACGTCGCAGGGCTGCAGCAGAGGGCAGGGACTTAAGGTCGCAACCCTTGAGATCATGGCTCCTTAGCAAACAAACACTCAAGTCATCATCATCAGCAAAAGCTACAAACGAATTACAGGTAGTTGGTCGTGTTTATGCGGCTCCTACATACACTACTACTACTTACTACGGCTACTAATTACAATTACTAGTAATAGAATGATACGATTATTATTATTATTATTATTATTATATGACATGCAGGACAGTAGTGAATAGCATCTCTACTTCATCAATATTGTACCTGTTTACGCAACATCTGTAAGTAGCTTTATCATATGCCCTATTTTTAAATGTGCCTTCATTATTTTATTCCTCTCTATCATCACTACCATCATCATTATCATTATCATTGTTATCGCTGTTGTTATTGCCATCATTACATTATTTCATTCATTTATGTTCTTCTTCCTCCCTCATTATCATTTTCTTTCTCTTCTTCTTCTTCGTCTTCTTCTTCTTCTTCTTCCATCAGATTCGTTTTGAGGACTTCATCAACATTGAAACTAAGGGACGATGGTGGATTACAGGTGCTGCATGGAGAGGAAAGACAGATGATACAGCTTCTTCTACACAACAGTCACAAGGCTTGTATTCCAACAGTAGCAGAGCAAGTGCTACATGGGAGAGAGGAGGAGGAGGAGGAGGAGGAGGAGGAGGAGGAGGAAGAAAAACAACAAATGAGAGTAATAGCAGTAGCAGCAATCTGATGTATTTAGCAACATCAATGCGAATGAATACCGCATTGAGAAAGAGTATATTCTGCGTCATAATGGGGGCAGATGACTTTATTGATGCCTATGAGAAGATCGTTAAAATGAGACTTTCAACAATTCAATCTCGAGAGGTGATAAGGGTACTGGTACGATGCTGTTCTTCTGAAGCAGCGTACAACCCTTACTATGGCTATCTTGCAGGGAAGTTGTGTTCAAATCATAGAAATCACAAATTCACGTTGCAGCTGGTATATTGGGACATGTTTAAACAATGGCAGGACAAGGGAGGAGGAGGAGGAGGAGGAGATGATAAAGATGACAAAAACGAGTACCTGATGCAGACAAGAAAAGCAACAAATTTAGGGCTATTACTTGCACATCTCATCACGAGCTTTTCTACATCTCTTTCAATATTTAAGGTGCTGCTGATCGTAGGTCAATGTTGTATTATTAGCAAGACTGTAACAATGGTGGTGCTGATGATGATGATGATGATGATGATGATGTCTTCCACGTGATGTGCTATTACTACATGTATTCAAAAGGACCTCATATATACATACATGCAAACATACATATGTAGTACACATAATAGCACTTTGATTCATAATGATTTCAAAGTTAAGGTCCTTACCATTGTTTTGTTGTTCAAACTACTACGAATTTATATTTTCACTCATGACTTTAAAGATGTAGATGTAGGAGTTTGATATTCATTCGGCCTCAAATACTCATTCTGTCCTTTTCTTCTTCTTCATCTTCTTCTCTTCTTTTTTCTCATGTTCTATCTGCATGCAGGTGGTTGATTTTAATAAGTTACCAAACGATACCGCTTCTCTCTTCTTCTATACGATCTTTCGGTGAGAATATACATGTGTGTGCGTGTGTGTGTGTGTGTGTGTGTGTGTGTGTACGATCCTTCGGTGACAAGTGGTGTAATGATAAGAAGTACATACTTTGATGAGAGGACAGAAAAACAAAACAACTACTACTATACAACACTACATATGTAAAAGTCTGGTAATGCGTTTTTGTGGTATAATAGAAATGATTTATCACTATGTTCAAATTGATTCAACTTTTATATACCGTTGTTGTTGTTGTTGCTGTTGTTGTGTTTTCCAGGAAAATCATGGACGCAAAAGAAGGTGTGATCGTGTCTGTGTTTGAAAGGATATCAGGATCGATGGAGCTAGAGCCACTTAGGTATGATTGACCGATTGTTTGTCCAAGTAGTTGCACTAGTATCTAAGTAAATACTAATATCATTCTAGAGACGGCATTTGGTTCTTCTTCCGACGATATCTTGTCGTAAAAACAAAAGCGGAAAAATCACTTCCACCAGAGGAGAAAAAAATAAAAAAGGTTTGATTTTGATTCTAGGCCAAAGGACAGACATCGTAGTTATTATTGATGTGGTCCTTCATCATCAAATTATACTAACTTAAGGATCACCATAAATGTCGTACCAATCATATTTGTTTTTAAACTGATAACCACTTATGGCTAGTACAAGTTATCGCTGACTTGCACCATGACTCACCTTTACTCATGATTATCATTATCATTAAAAACTAACACATTCGTTTTAAAGACTCTTTACGCGTCATCATTTTGACACACATGATGCACATATGTATATCTACAAATGTATATGTGTGGATGGTGTATGTGTCATAGATTGAAAGGGCTAAACTGAGGAGAAGAATTAAGTTAGCTGTGAAAACAATGAAGCAAAGTTGAAAGCATTCAGTCCAGAAGAATAAAGGTGACATCAGGCGTTAAGTGGTAGTCAATGGGAGGCAGGCAACTTGATTCCAACTATACTCATGTAACACATAATAGTAGCTACTACAAATGGCATACATTTGTCTAAAGCAGGCTAGCAGGGCCGGATTCTTCGGCTTTTCCTCGACTTTTTTAGTGAATGTGGAGATCATTCTGGTGGAAAGTTTGCAAGAAAAACCAGCACACACGAAATAGCGCTAGAATGGCAACTGAAAGTTCGCTCACTGGAGTGAGCATGCGTATGTTGCTCGCAGCTCGCAGGCAAAGAAGCACACAATGCATTGATCACAGCTGCGGATTGTTGCGCACAAAAAATCTAGAACTAGAGAAGTGTGCACGCATGCGACACGATGATCGCATGCAATGTGCACGCATCGCATGTGGACTTTGTGTGCATGCCACAACTGTGTCAATCCCGGTAACGAGTGGGTTTTGAACAAACTGTGCTTTGCGCGTGCGGCCTGGCGCGCTCAATCGTTGCAATTGGACATTGGAAGCACACTGGAGCCTGTTTGAGGTTCAAATTTGATTTTTTTTTTTCGAATTTCAGCTTGAAAACCTCATTTTTCAACGCCTGCCAGCGGGCGAAAATTGAAAAATTCTTGCCACTTTTGAACACGCTGGCACACTTGCATTTGCGTGCCACAAGATTTGCAAGCTCATGAGGGTGTGTGCACACTAGCTTCATGGACGTGCGAAGTTTCAGCACACGCACGCAAAAAGCACACACCTGGGCGCGCGTGGGCGCGCAGGTGTGTGCTCAATGACCCTCAATTGTGCCATTCGTTACACATTTGATGCAGTTGTGGCATGTGCGCGCGCGCGTGCGCAATGTCATGCACAATGACGCAATGCGACACACGTGTCATGCACATGCATCATGTCACTGCACGTCTAGCTGTGTCCATTGCAAACACAATGGGCAACAGTCAAGCCTTTGACAATGCCAGAACGCTCGTTTGCATGCATCTTTGATTCAATTGCAAACACTAGAACACCTCACATGCCGTGATCTAGCATTCAATTTTCACAGCAATCAACTTGTCCAGTGCGCTAGATTGCTAGGTAGCTGAAGTAGCAGTTGTGCGTCTTCCAATTGCATGCAATGATGAACAATGGATTGGGTTGAGGGTCACAACATTGCTGGATTGTCCACAAGCACAAGCACCAGCAGAAACCTGGCGGTGACACTTCAGCAGATCTAGCTGGGTGCAGTGCGCAGCCATCAAAACCTCGCTCAAATTGCAGAACCGCGGCCTCGTCTTGGAGTCTTCAGTGTGCTCGCGACAGTCCTAAGCCAAAGCTAGCTAGCCAGCAAAGCGCGCCATTCTCCAAGTGAGGTGAACTTGGAATTTTTGTCACACGATTTTGCAAATTTGTTCATTGCATGAGGAATCCACTTTGATCATGTTGGGAGACCACCCTTCTAGTCTTCTAGCCTTGCGGGATTCGTCCTTCCTGTCTGTTCTTGCAAATCGAGGCGTTTTGGCTCAGCAGTGTCGCATCCCGAAGCTAGGAAAAGCAATGATCCCTGATCATGAGGGTTCACCACTGTCTTCAGCTCATCCATGAGGTCCGGGTGAAAGTTGTCCAATGTTTGTTTTGGTCACCTCTAGATCTGCTGCGTTTGCCTCGAACCGTTGTGTTTTTGTGGTGAGGCTTTGACTTTCATCGCGTTGTCACCACGCTTTGACCCCTTGGGAAGACCAGGGGACTAGCTAGACTAGTGGAGGAGGTGAAATTTTCACGTTGGCCGGGTTCCCAGAGTGGCAAAATCGTTGTCACCGTCTTCGTGTTTGTGTGCGATTTAGCCAGTGTCGTCAACAGTGCGAAGATCCCACGCACGCCATGGATGCAATCTTCATCGATGCATCTCTACCGTGTGTCCATGGCCTCATGCAAAGGGCCATGTAGCGTGCGCACGTGTGAACACACGTAGTTTCTACACCTGTTCTCAAGTTCCATTCCTGTGTCTTTTGTCCACCACATGTGTCAAATTGGAGCATTCATGCATGTCATTTGTTGACGTGTCACACGCATCTAGACACATCCCACAACACTGAAGCACGCACACAAAGCACACATGAGCTCAGTCACATGTGTCCCAGAGAACAGGTGTTCTGAACCCGGGTACGCTCTGTGGCCTAAAAGGGCTACATGTGCACATGCACGTTGGCAGCGTTTGGGTGTACGTCTTCCGCCTCTACATGACGCAGTGCCTCCATTGGCACCTTTCTCAAGCCCTGGAACATTCCAGCATCGAAAGGCAACCTGCCTCATGAACCTCTTCAAGTTGCCAATCACAAAGAATTCGCAGGACAACAGGTTGGAGGGGAGTGCTGCTGCCCGCAGCACGGACATGGTCTGCATGTCTAGATGTGTCCGCGTCCAAGCACGGGCTAGCAGCCAGCTAGCTACGTTTCCCCGCATCGCACTGCCACATCCTAGACGCCTCCGCCCAATGTCAATGTCTCCTACCAACCCAAACGCGTACGTTGCCACGTACAGCATGCAGGATGACATTGCGTGCGCTGCATCATGCATGCGCAGCTAGCCTAGAGCCTAAACGTGCGTGCATGTGTCACATGTGCAGAGTCTACATGCATTGTGTGCATGCTGCAGGGCTCGTCTGGGCGTACCCACAAATTTGACATGTGACGCTTCCACACGTGTGCGTACCAAAGTGAACATGTTGTGAAGCACGGGCACAGTGCGCCCGCCAGAGCCCAAATGTGCACGTGTCGTGCACGGAGTCCACACGCACGCGTCATCATGTGCGTGCATCGCAGGGCTCTGGGCTAGCATGCGCACTGCCTGATCGACCAATCACAGCGTGACACATGCGGCTGCTAGTGTCTGCAGCTTCGCCTTGCTGCAACCTCCACTTGCAGCGGTTTCACGCCTGCATGCTGCACACATGTCATGCCACGTGCGCACACGTGCACACAAATGAAACGCTCTGCGTGCACACCACGCACGGCCCCATGGCGCACGTGCCTTGTCGTGCAATCGAAGCTAAGATTAACATGCTACTACTAAGGTCATTGCACACAACTGCTTTATTACATCCGCAGGTCGGTCAGTGCATGCCAACGTAGATCTAGGGAGCGATTGCCTCATGCTAGCCTGTACGCATAGCGCACCGATCGCACTCATTTTCAGCGTCCACAACATCCTAGTTATCATCTCAACGCTTATTTTTACACATAAAATGCCTACATAGGACATATCTTCCTTCCTTCATAGGTGCAACAAGATTTATTAAACTAATAATGTAAATAGAATCACGCCCAAGCTTACTCAATACATCAATAGCGGTAGAACATATGATTTGTCATATAAGCAAATAAAAATCTAAATCCTTTCAATGAGACTAAAGTCTAGAGGGAAACCGAGCAGCCTTCTATGCTCCATATATTCCTCTGGGTTAGGGAAAGCATATGTTTCGGTTCCTACTTTTCCATCCTCAGCCCACCATATGGTAGCCTCCCCGTTTTTCCCCCAGTAACATCCCTTAACAACCTTAATGTCAGACCCGTCTAGTGGCGCTCCGTGCTTCGCCCTGTGCTCTAAATATTCTCTTGAATTTTTAAATGTGACTTCTGCAGGTGGATAAGCAGTTTTTAGATTCCAATGGACATGTGGTAGTTTCTCTGCCCTCCAATAAAATCCCTTTGGTAAAATCCTTTGAATGAGAGTACCATCCTCAGGAAAACCGAGCAGCTTTCTATGATGCAAATATGTTTGTGCGTTGGGGAAGGCAATTGTCTCGGTTCCTGCTTTTCCATCCTCAGCCCACCATACGGTATCCTCCCCGTTGTACCCCCAGTAACATCCTTTAACAATCTTAATGTCAGACCAATCTTCTGGCATTCCGTGCTCCGCCCTGTGCTTCATATATTCTTCTGAACTTTGAAATGTGACTTCTGCAGGTGGATAAGCAGTTTTTTCATTCCAATGGACATGTGGTAGTGTCTCTGCCTTCCAGTAAAATCCCTTTGATATCCTTTGAATGAGAGTACCATCCTCAGGAAAACCGAGCAGCTTTCTATGATGCAAATATGTTTGTGCGTTGGGGAAGGCAATTGTCTCGGTTCCTGCTTTTCCATCCTCAGCCCACCACACGGTATCCTCCCCGTTGTACCCCCAGTAACATCCTTTAACAATCTTAATGTTAGACCCGTCTAGTGGCGCTCCGTGCGCCCTCCTGTGCACTAAATATTCTCTTGAATTTTTAAATGTGACTTCCGCAGGTGGATAAGCAGTTTTTTCATTCCAATGGACATGTACTAGGTTCTCTGCCCTCCAGTAAAATCCCTTCCGCATTTCAACGATTCCTTTCCAGTCTTTCTCGAAACCATGATTGAAACGGTGTTCCATATACTCTTTCTCATCTTCAAAAGCTACATGTTTGACACCAGGTACCGATTGTGAGAAATAGACTGTGACATCTTCCACGTGCTTCCAATAGCATCCAAATGTTGGGATATTAATAACCTTAACCGAATCATCTGTCCAACCTTGGTTCTTATAATGAACAATGAAATCGCGTGAATTTAAAAACTTAATATCTGTCTGATCAGGTTTTCCCGTCATCGACCAGTAGACCCAAGGTGCCTTTCCAATGTTGAAGTAACAGCCCTTAGCAGGTGGTAGTGTGGTTATAGCACTCCAGTCTTTTGGCCATCCATTTTGAGCACGATGTTTGAAGTATTCTTCCGGGCTATAAAATTGGACACTACACAACACACACAAGCACAAACACAAATTAGAATGGTGTGATCAACTAGAGACAACAAAGGTATATTCTCACTCTTTGGTGCCTGCTTTATCGGCTGCTGAGGCCCAGAAGACCGTTGGAATATCTTCGTATTTCCAGTAGCATCCTGCCTTTTCCACCCCCTCGGCTTTGACTTCTGCTTTGACTTCTGCTCCTGATTTGGTGTCGGTGATGGAGGGTTGCACTGCCTGCATTTTTTGCAGACGGAGTTGCTCGAGCTGCTGAGCGAGCAGGTCAGCCTAAAGAAGGAAGAAAAGTAACAAGTAGTAGTATCCTGGTTGTCAGCACAGCTGTATTCTTACATCAAGTACACAGTAAAGAATTTTCAATTCAATTCAGTATTCATCGGAAATCTAAATCTATCCATTCATTTCACCTGTAATTTGGCTCTTTTGTCTGCCTCGGCCTTTTCTTTGGCAAGTTTCTCTGCTTCGGCTGCGCGACGAGCTGCCTCCCTCTTCTGTCTTTCTTCCAGTAATGCTTGAGCTTTTGCAGCAGCATTTTCTAGGACCACTTCTGTGTCTTCGTGACATTCCCCAATAATTGCTTCATTGACGGCGCCTATTATATATGATGATGATGATGTGCAAAAGAGAGTGATAAAGGGGTATTATTTTCTACTACTACTTTTCTATTCAATCCAAAGCTACTATGTATCTATTTTTTTTTACCACTACTTTCCTATTCAATCCAAAGCTACTAGGTATCTACTACCTTCCTTCATGTATCGTATGATCAGATTTTTGCCAGATTTGTGGTTATTTAGAGGATCAAATCCAAAATATTGGCTACAATCCATGCCCTTGGCAAATTTAAGGGTTCCATTGTCAGCCTAGGGTAGAATAGAGAGGGTATGATGATGATGATGATGATGATGATGATGATGGGTTATTTGCTTCATTGAGCTGCTCCACGATAATGGCAACAACACCCTATGCTCTATACATACCGTAGCCTGAGCTTCAAGTAGCCCGGATACATCAACCGTTGGTACTGATCCATTTCCGTATGTAGCCTGCACAATGCCCCACTGAGGAGCTTTCAACTCTGGCAGGCCGCCTGTCCCTTCAAAAGTTGCCTTCAAGAGAATTTGGCCAGCCTGCCTCTTATGACCTTCTTCCTAAAATAAATCGAAGCAACTAAAGTAACCACAGGCAACAGAGGACTGCATCTCCTGCTTTCTTACCTTGAAAAGAGGATACCACTTTTCCTCTCCTGGCCAGGACAGGAGAGCAAAGATAGGGAACTTGACAATGCAGATCTCGTCATCAATACCGAAATTGTCGTTCTTCACGATGATTCTGATATCCTTCTCGGCCGAATCCTTTGCTTCTATGCTTAACTCCTCATTCCAGACTGGATTCTTGTCACCGTCCTTTGCAGTCTGAGAATGACATAAATCATCATCAAAATTTCGCAAACCCGTACTGAAACATTCTGGCTTCTCATTCTGAAACCGTTTGTAAATACCTTAGATTTCGCCTTAGATGAACCGTAGGAGATACGAACGTAAGGATCTTGCTTGCCCATCATTTGCTTGCGGGGTATGCCTGCAGCCCTCACGCATGTGATCTTAATGGTTCCGTTCAAGTTTGCAAGGTGGGAAGACATATTTCTCCAATTCTGTGGAAAGGTATCTTGTCACTACATTTGATCGAATGACTGTGCTCACATGCAACGTGATGTTTATCTTCTACGCGTTTGGGGGTAGGTAACCTGTATTTTGGTATTTGCGCTAATCGAGATATTTTTGTCGAGCGTTTCAGTAGAATCTTTGTTATAATATTTCATAAAAATATAGTAGTTACGTTAAAAACGGAATCGTATCCTATCAAGAGACAATTTTATATTATTGTCGAAATGTGCAAAATAGATAATAAAACTTTTTCAAAAATCAAAAACAAACTTATTTCGTACGGACCATTCTGAAACTGGAAAATTTCTTCCTTGAATAATTTCAAACGACATCCATTCTTCCTAGTCGCCAAATAAAAACCCTATCCCAAACGAAAAGTCATAAAGTGAGAAATGATGGACAAATTATTTGAGCGTCATGAGAATTTGGTGCCATGATTAATTAAATAGTAGTGCAGTTCGGCGAATACGAGCCCTCTCTTCGGCATTATTATCATCTTCCATCTTTCCATCCATCCATCCATCCATCCATCCATCCATCATTACGAGTGAGGAGGAGGAGAGGGAGGAGGACCACCACACCCCACACTCTCCGCTTAAGAGAAAATTATCAACAGCAACATCAAGAAGAAGAAGGTAGATTGAGAAAGGAGACCTCCACGATGCGGCCGCTCACAGAGGAAGAAACAACAACATTCTTTGAAAAGTTGGCTAAGTACATTGGTCGTAACATAAGATTTCTTCTCGACAGAAAGGTGCTATATATTGATATGATTATAACAATACCATAATCTAATGATCGCCTTATCCCTTTCCTCTCTCTCTCTCTCTCTCTCTCTCTCTCTCTCATTTCTTTGTGTCAGGATGAGAACTACTGCTTTCGATTGCACAAAGATAGGGTGTATTACGCTTCAGAGAAACTCGTTCGAAAAGCTCAGAGTGTACCAAGGGTAGTGTTAGAGTATAGAATAGCATTGTATATATGGTAATGAACATGGTGAGCGATGAGGATCGGGGGGGGGTGAGTTGTGTGCCGAAGGTATAATAAAGTAGTAAATAATATTTAGTGAGATGAAGCGATACCTGTCCATACTTATCTTATCACTAGAAAACATTTTAACTGCTTATTTTCCTTATCAGGAAAACCTTGGCTGCCTCGGTACTTGCTTTGGTAAATTTACCAAATCGAAGAAGTTCAGATTAGAGGTGTATTTATTTTTAAACAACATACATGATAAGTGCATAAGAATAAATATAGTAGTAGCATACAGCGTTATATTGCACTGCGCTATGTCATTCTCCTCCTTCATCGGACTAACCAATATTTTTTGTAAAAATTGACCGAAAATCGCCATTAACACCATAATTATCATCCATCATCATCATCATCATCATCATCGTCGTGTAAATCTTTCAACTATTTATCATCATTTAGATTACATGCTTGGAATATTTGGCGAGATTTGCTTTGTACAAGATTTGGATAAAACCGGCGGGTAGTTTAGTTGAATGATGATTGAATCTTAGCAGCAGCATAGTGATCATTCACTGGTACGTGATGAATGGATGATCACGATAGTAACAACATGTGAACCACCCTAATCCTACTACATTTGTCACGTAGTACCAGTGAATGATGATCACGATAGCAGCACCCTAATCCTACTAAATTTGTCACGTAGTACCAGTGAATGATGATCACGATAGAAGCAACATGTGAACCACCCTAACCCTACTACTACTACATTTGTAAGAACGTAGTTTACATAGCCAGCCGCAATGCTGTTTTCGATTAATTTAAGAACAACAACATCTACCAAATAAGCCCATCATGTGTTTTCGGAAGCAGGAGCATCGATACATACAAAATTTGGATAACATTGAGATAAGATTTGTGGATGGTGTGTGTATACTGCCAAAATATTTCATGGAGACAATACTACAATTTTTGTTAAGATTTACTAATGATTGTGTTATTAGGTGTCATGTCGTATTTGTATGGAAATCATGTCCTCAAAGCCCATCTTGGACGAATAACTGAAAACACGCCTAAGTACCTTTAGACATTTTCCTCCTCCTCAGACATCTTCCACATACATACTTACATACATACATACGTGCCTACTACTATCTTTCACATACATACATACATACATACATACATACGTGCCTACTACTTCTCTTTGGGTAGAGAAACAGATAGCAAGGTGGTATAATAATATTCCTCTCAAATGGTCATGTTTATTTAGACATCAAGGTGTGATATTTCTCTCAATGAGTGATGTTCCGTTGGGATTTGGAGTTGCTGCATATTCTACGAAGGAATGCCGAAAACTCGAGGTGATAATTAATATACAAGACAAATCAAATCTACAGCATCATCATCATTATCATCATCAATCATATTCGTATTCTACATTCATATTGTCATCATGCATCTTATCCACATTGCAGTGTCATCTATACGATTAATTATAAACACTGATAAACAGCATGTAAACACACACACACACACACACACACATATTTATATATATATATATATATATATATATATATATATATATTTATATATGTGTGTGTGTGTGTGTGTGTACATATATTTGACCAAATGATATTCGATGAATGGCCCTTGTCCGTATTTATTTGTATTTCATTTCTAGGGAACAGCAATTGTGGCGTTTCATCAGGCCGATGTTGGCCAGTATCTAAGAAATGAAGACGACCTAGCAGCGTACTCTAGCGGCTAGCATAGTAATATTAGAAGTATTATATCTATTGTAATGTAAAGCAAAATATATTATATACATATATATTGAATGATCAATTGATTCTAGTGCGATAAAAAGCTTTGCAGCAATCCCGATGTTGACAATATGAGTGGTGGTAACATAGTCAGAGCTAGAGAGGGAACCTCTTAGATGATTGGCTGTTCTCTGATAACACGCTACGCTGCCACTGGTACGAGCGGCAATAGCGTCATGCTAGCATGGTGATTCGCGCGACAGCAGCCAATATCTAGATGTGTTCATAGTTGTGCATGCATCGTACTTGCTATAGCGCACACATAGCGCCCCATCTAGTTATCTAGTTATGCCTAACGATACCTAAATCTGGAGATGTCTTTGCTAGCTAGCATGTAAGTCCGCGGACAAACATGGAGAGGCATCAGACGACGTAGGCTATATTAGCTTTTGACACTGATTAGTGCATGTTGCCTTGTCTTTTCTAGTTATTCATTGTGCTTCGAACGCAAAGCGAACATCGGACGATACATACCTACACCTAGCACCTAGCTACCTCTAGACATACGACTGTGTGTGTTGTATATTTTTGAAACTTTCTAAAACGTGTACATGAGCTGTGTGGTTATCACATCTCTGATATGTGCTCGCTGGGCCGAGCTATTACCTAATAAGCGGTGCCGGTTAAGCTACGTGCAGGCTCTGCTCTACCTTCTGCGTGGAGGCGGGTTTGCAATGTGCTTTGGAGAATCCACACGCACATATACATCTTTAACTGAGCGAGTGTTATTATGGAATCAGTTGCAGTACATCTGATGCGTAAATTAGAAATAAGATGGCTTTTACGTTTTTCGCCAAGAATCCGAACTCTATATGGGGATCCTTGCTCCCATATTGCAATGATCATTCCCTAAATACCGAGCTATATTAGATATATTGATAACTATAAGAAAATTTTCCACTTACTTCCATCCATGATTTGGTCTCCGGCACATAAACGTTAACCTTGGATCCAAGCTTGAACCTCAACGGCAGGTCATAGGACTAGAACATATTCATTTAAAGAAATAACATGGCAATCATTTCTGGTGCAAATCGCAACCTTAACAATTCGGTCTATTCGAGCTTGACGATTTTTGGACGCCCGCACAAGTGCCTATATATATATGATGATGTAATGCCGTACTGCATATAGGTGTGCGTACACCTTTGTTAACTTGAGTAGGCGTTCTACTCTTGCAGGAACCATCCCTGGATGCAATTCACGTTTTAACTGTGCAGAAGTAGTGAGATTACTGTCAATTACCATAATCACTTAGATTGATGACTCACCTTCTTTCTCAGCTCTTCCTGACCTATTTTGAGTTCATCAGTATCTCTAGGCAAATTTAAACCCTACGTAGCATTTACATGGAACATATC
Source organism: Bigelowiella natans CCMP2755 (assembly GCA_000320545.1). NCBI lineage: Eukaryota > Cercozoa > Chlorarachniophyceae > Bigelowiella > Bigelowiella natans. Next base: position 75,174 of record ADNK01002094.1, read on the forward strand.
TTTGGAAAGCAAGTGAAAAATACTAATGAGTTTACCTTCAAAAGATCCATTTGCATATTAGCAGATATGACACCTTTAGAAAGAGTAAAAGGTTAAGCCGGTTTGCTGGCGCGCTTTTGAAAATTACATGCTTCAATGCTCTGTCTTCTGTATTCACGAAGAAGATTACGACGTTCCCTAAAATATGTAGTTGAATTATTTGAAGATAAAAATCTTTGCTAAGTGCTCAAACTTGAAGTCGTTGAGAAATTCGCCGACTGTTTGACTAACTTCCTTGTATTTCTCCCGCCATAGAAAGGGAGAAGCATTCTCTTTGGCATATCTACAATGACACATCGATATTGCTTTTAATTACATGAATTGAAACAAAAAGAACCGTTTCGCCTGTTGAAGATGAGAGTTAAATTGAGCAAAACTCAGGTATGGGATTTTTCCCAGTGCTTCCAAAGTCTGCCATAATACAGAATGCTTCATAATATGCCATGTTATTAACAGTAAGCGTTGTACTTTGAGCTTCATGTACTCAGCTCTTGTGTACATTCTTGCGTTGTTCCGGTTCCATCTTCCTAAACTTCTTTCCAGTGACACTGCATACTCTGGAAGTCCTAGGAATGACAGGCTATGACGAAGGAAAATCATTTTTTCAGAGAAGTACGGTTGATACACGGACCTTCATCCTCTTTCAAATTCATATTTCCAACTAGGGAATGCGATAGAATGGGAGCTGGCTGCGGTTGTGCTTGAGGCATCATGGTGGAATCTGTCAGGGTGCTCTTGTTATCATCCTGTAAATTTCAAATTTGTATTCTCACTAGAGATACATTGTACACACATGTGCTCATGCATATACAACTAAAATTATTTATATATATAATATATATATATATATATATATATATATTCATTTATATATACCTCTTGCAGAGAGTGAATGGCTGCACGAATATCCTGAAGATATGAAGTATGTAAAGCAACATAGGATTATCATCCATTAGCATTGACCCCTTCCGATGTGATAAGAGCAGCTGCTGCTTGTGAGGCTGAGTATCCTACAAAACGAATGGTGCAAATTAGGCTTAATTGTAACGGGGAGTGCTTCATTATTAAGGACCGAGAGCCTGTAGCAAGTTCAAACTAATTTTGTCCACAAGCTCGTTTCCTCGTGATTGGAAATTGCAGAGTAAACCATCCGTCCACAGTTTTAGTAACGTTAAGCTTTTTACTACTACCCTTGTTTCTCATCTGCTTTGCATAGTCATTAGGGTCGAAGATTTTATTTGGAAGATTTATGAAGAGCTCGAAGCCATCGGGATCATCCTAATATTTATTCACAGCTTTTTCAAATAATCGAGTATGAATTTCTGAAGAAAGCTAATGTTACTTACCGAACTCCAAGAAATGTCAGGGGCTGACTTTACTCTCGAGGCTCGAAGTCCACGTGTATTTTCACCTAAACCACAAAAAATGAAACTCGTATATTTCCAAACTAAATTATCCCAAGGCAGTGTCCACACCACAATCGTAAAGGCAATGCTCCAGTGGATGATCCACACTTGTACTTGATGCATGCATATGCTGAACGCAGACCAATCGAGAGAGAACCTCTGCGTGGCATCCATTGAAAATTAGATTAAAATATTTAACATAATACAACAGCAATTAGATCATATTACCTTTTGGTGCCTCCCATGCATTTGTAACATCTTTAATTGTAGCTGGATTCCCCGCGGCGGTTAGATTGAGACTTCGACCTGGACGATCATAAGGAAAGTTACGATTGGTATGATTATACATGTGATTCGAACCAACCGGCTCCCAACCGTTCTAGTGGGTATGCAAGAGGCCGTGATGTTGCCCAAAATGTCTTCGGGTGATTCGGATCCCTTATGTGTACACTAGTAGCAGCTGCCGCAAGGGTTGGTACCTGAGTATTGCAACACATGCGTAGACCTATTTAATTTAGTTTGGATGCCAAATGCGCCAATTTAGATGTTTCCGTTGACCACGTAATATGGCACATCAAAATGTCCACGGGAAGAAGAGGCTACTGGAGTTGATTCTTGAGACTTAGAGGATAGAATGTTTAGGTGATGTCCAGTAGAATTCTTTGAAGCTGAATTTGAATTTTTGGAAGCAGAAGTCTTGGATGCCTCACTTTTTACATCATCAGAGAACGCATGTTTCGGTACATCCCTCTCGTCTGCATCATTTGGGTTGTAGTGGAATAACCGAACAAATGTTTCTCCCTAATGACACGTAAATATTTATACATTTTGTTGATCGATATCATATTATTGCAAATTGCAAATATGCTCTGTGCTCATAGAGGGAAAATACCTTGAGGATAATGTGAGGGAATGTCTGGACAGTTTGATAAGATGCACTTAAAGCACGTCCCGTCTATATCAACGATGAACCATTAGTATTTACTCTAAAACGAGTAACGTTTGTGATGTAGTTACAGAGTCAAATCTGGAGTTGCTGCCATTATCAGGGGAGAGTAAGCTCGCTACCGTCGCCATTTTCTGCACGAATAGAAGAAGCCAAGTATAAATTACATGATGGAAAGATTAATCGGAGATATATACCTCCTGGTGGTCTTTCCAACTTTCGACATTTCTTTCTTGCATTGCAGATTCCTCAGCCAAACGCTAGAAGAATAAAATAAGTTTGCATTCTTTATTAATTGTAACTTGCCTTACCTTCTTCTTTTCTTCCATGGCCTTTTGCTCCAATTCTATCATCCTACAAAGTTTAGGATTAATGGGAATGGATGGGAATGGTGTAACAGATCTTCTTATTTATTAGTTTATTAGAATACTGTCACATACTTCTTTTGGTTTGCCAACTTCTCCTTTTCCTCTCGAATCTTCTTACGTTCCAGTTCGACCTGAAGTATTGATACACAGCCTAAAATCGACTTGATTTCCATGTAATACATAACCCTACTTTTTTCGCTTCTTTGACTAATTTTGTCAATGCCTCTTTGTGCCTCTCTTCACGCTGCTCTGTCTCCTCCTACATTTAGATGTTGTCATATTTCCTAAATGTAATAATTTTTTGTAAGTAATGCACATACCCGCATCTGCTCAACGATTTTTTTGCTCCTCTCAACCTTTATCAATTCAATATCACAAAAGAAATAACAAGTGAATTCAACGAGCGTCGAACCGCATCTGCTTCATTTAAAATTCTTTTTCTCTCGTCCTCAAGTCGGTCTTCCTCCTTAGAGTCAGTGTTAAAATATCTATCATGATAATTTGCTTCGTGGAGCAACTCGCAGAAAACTATGGATTAAAGATGCACTAACCTCCCTTTTACGATCAATTTCACTCGAGTCTTCATCATTCAGAATACGAGCAACTCCCAACATCTTGTTCATCAAAAGGGGTGAATCAAATACAAAAATCTTGCGATGGCTTCGAACAACTTGTCTATGAACCTTCTCGATTTCGTCCAATGTGTTTTCAAGGAAAGATGTACTTCCCGTATAAGGGCGATCGTCGTTACTAGATTTCATTTCATTGTCTAGCGGCTGCGAATTTCTCTCTGCATATTTTTCTTCAAGAGCTGTGAGGAATTGCGCCTTACTAATCCTGTCATCCACGATTTGACCCCCTATTTAACATGGTAATCGTATCAACGAGGAAAAACAACATCTATAACACCTACAACCTTACGCACCTTGAATATTTGCAATAACCTTTTGAATGACCTTCGGGAATTCGTGATAAAACACGAATCCGTCCCTGAATAATACTTTACGTCGAACACTCGTTTTATTTCATGTGAAACTGGTTAATAATTACGCATTTTGGTCTAAATTGTCAAATAGCCTCATTGCACGTCTTTTGGTAGCTTCAGGAAGAAGATATTTACTCCTTTCCCCCCTCAGAGCTGTCTTGCTATCAGCAGATCGAATGGATTTGATTGACCTCATCGACTGATAATGACAGTCAGGCAAGTAAATATGCAGTTAAGTATAATTAATCGAAAATCACTAGTATTAAAGTTATGCCAAGCACATAAAAAGTTCGCAACTGGTGATTACCTCTTGGGGAACTAGACTCCGAGGGACTTTACTATAATGTGAGTTAGTGACAGAATATCTACATTCAAGAAACATAATGTCAAACAATTTCCATTGCTGCAGTTCCTATTTTTAAGTACGAGGTTGCGGTCCGTAAGTTGAAAGCAGGGATAGGAAGCTGCGGAGAAGGAGAGTCAAATGGACCTCCGGGTATTACTTCCAATTTATACTGATAAATAGGCACGTCTGATTTAATTTCTAAGGAATTTTTAAACTGAATCTACCTTTTCGTCAGCAACAGCGTCCTTTTGAAAGGTGAATCCTCCCTTGTATCTTGGACTCTCACGATATCGTAAAGGACCTTTAACAACTAATGTGAATAACACAGCAACATACTGTATACTAGATCTACCTCCCTTGGGCGTCGAAGACACTATGGTCGAGTTCCTGGGTTATGGAGTATTATTTGCTACTTGAATTTATGTAATTAGTTGAAAATAATTACAACGTAGATGATTCCGGCGAAGAAGGTTCTTCTCTGGGTACATGAACTTTTGATAGGCTTACATTATCATCGAAAGGGTTCCTAGCAGCAGCTCGACAAATTATTTTAAATTGGTAATACAAAATGCAATGAAATCTCACTTTGCAGTGATGGCCCTTGCGCGAGGGGATAGTTTCTAGAAACAATCACAGACAGTCATTTTATTTTAGCATGGAAGTAACTCTGTTTCGCACCTGTACATCTCGGATTTTGACATTGATAACCTATCAATGGGAATTATTTTAGGTCGTTAAATAATCATCAATCGGTAAGATGTACGCAGAGCTTTATTTATAAACAACTTCTTCCAATAATTTAAACCTTATTGTCATCCTCGAGCTTGACCTTAACCCAATGAGTACCGTCTTCTCCCAACCAAATTTTCCCGACTCTGCCAATCTAGAATGTGTACTTCAATGAATGCTAAGATATATTCATAATGTTTCATTTACTTTCCCTTTTGCCTGCCCAAGAGCTGGAGTATAACCCAAAACCACACGAGAATTTTCTTTGAGAGTCTTAGCTTTTGTCTAAATAATCATAATTTGCAGGAAGAGGATCGTTAGTTTTTGGAAACACAATTGGAGGCACTTGGGACTGCTCAAGTTTGCAATTTTTGCAATGTTTGAAGATACATATTTTGATATCACTTCGTCTAATTCCGCATTATTCTCTGCCATTTTCATCTGTGCCTGAGAATAGAAACATCTATGAGTGCAAGATATCAAAATTCGTTTTAAGAAACCATGGTATCCTTAGTCTCTTCAATTCCCATTGTTGCAAGGGATAGAGATGGCAACCTATACACGATGAAATTCAAATGCAGAGGGGGGAAATTGGTACTATCAAAGATCACGATGCATTCATAAGCTTTTGAGCGAAGCTTTATTTTCTAACTACCTTGCTTCATAATGCAATATTTGGCCCCTTCCCTTTCGGCTTGCAAATTTGAAAGATTTCATAACAAAAATAGATGGTGAGTCTGTATCGTCCACATTCTTGCTTAAGGCCATCTCAATTTCGCTAATATCTGGACTCTTCTCCATAGACCGAGCTTTCGTAGAATTGTCAGAATTTACAGTGACTTGTGTGTTGTCGGTGGCCTGGGTACTTACATCTGTTAATTTCATGTTGTCGTTCCCTGCATCTCTTCCCATAGATTTAGTGTTGTACAGCATTGTTCCACTGGTTGCCACTAACGAAAGCGTATCATTTAAAAGATTAGTTAATAAGTGTTACTGCTAAAAAAGATTGGGAGTCTGAATCCTGATTGGCTAAGACTTCCCTTCCAATACTGTGATCTATTTTCCCTTTACATTTACGTCTCAGTTCAACGTGCATTGAGACATAGAGATGGTCGGACGACATTTTTCTGATGTCACCTAATTTCTCATCGTAATTGAGACGCTCAAGCGAAGCAGATGATAAGTCCGGTAGTTGTTCATTCGAAGCAGTCATTACGGCTTTGTCGTCGTTGATGGAGTCAATAGTTTGAATAGTTTGTGCATGCCAGTTTTGTCTGACTACAGCATTTTTTGGTTTAAAATGTGATGGTATCAAGGGTTATGGATTACATTTTCTTGCGGTGAGATTTACTCGGTCGCTATTTTAAGAGAATGCCAGTTGCGTTGTAGATGCAAATTTAGAGTGGCGACGTGGTGACATGGTGACATTGCTACTACATGTAGTGCTACCCTTGGAAATGTAAAAACGGGCATTGTGCAGCAACTGTGGTGGAGTCAGTCTGTGTACAGCAACATTAATGGTTTTTTCGCCTATCTGGCCGAGGCAAAGGGCACATGCGTCGCATGTAGTGTAGTGGCAGACTGCTAATCTGCTAATTTGCTGCAGGGTGCAGTACTAGTTCAACATAACTTCTTAACGAGAGAGAGAGGACAACTGAAAACTAATGATAAGTGTATCATGTTACGTTGTCGCACAACAAAAACTCTATGTGTTATCACTATGATCTTCATTCGATATCCGATACCAAAATCTAATGTGAAGGACGTGTGCGACAACACTACCTAAAAAATAACGATCATCTTCTTGTTACACTACAGCAAAATATCTGGCGTCAGGTCACCATTCTTACAATGTTTTCCCAATTGTTGCTCCTCAATTTTCTGACACCGTCATTGTTTCCATTATTATTGTTATCAATTATTCATTTTGTTTTAAAATCGACCAAGAAATATTGGATATCATGATCCAATCTGAGTATAATTGTAGTATCAAATATCTCCCAGAGGCAAGAAGAAGAAGACGAAGAAGAAGGAACACAAATCAAAAGGAGGAGGATGAGGAATGCCGTTACAAGTGTAGTATCGATAGTGGTAAGTTAAACATGATTTTTGGAGGAGGGGCTCATTGTCATCCTCCCTTTCCCCCTCCTGTCCCATCAGCACGATGTCAAATAGAAGTACTCATATTTGGTACTCGTAGAGTGGAATGGGTTCCTATTAACTGTTTCGGACTCTTCGTAATGAGTTTTAGCTGCTCCGAAAATAATTAACGAGTTCTAGAGTGGGCAACATGATTTCACAAATCCTACTTCAAATCTCAGGGAAAGATATAGAAGTTGGCTTCCGGAGCAGCATGGATCATAAAGATTCTGAAGAGAGGAACCAGCCATCAGAAGAAAAATCTCCTTCACAAGGAGAGAAAGGTCGGGTAAAATTTGAAATTTGCAAAACTGGATGAAGAAGACACTCGCTTACTACATCTATGAGTATATATTCAGCTTTCCCCAGGAGAAATTCATTTGGAACTCAAACATGCCTTAATATTGAGGATCCTGAAACTGAATATGCGTTATTATCTTTAGTCGCGACCAGTATCAAAGACGATGATACCGAAGGCAACGAGGTGCCAGGAGAGCAGAAACAAAGATCATCAGATCAACAGCCAATTGTGAGTGCAAACTCGGCAAATACTCCTCCTCCCCTTAGTGTTAACCACCATCTAAAACCGGTGAAGGACGCTATTATTAAAAAACAAAAGAAAATCACAGAAAATACCCAACAAGCATTCAAGAAGGGACTCACAGTCGTCAAAGAGATCGACTCTGAACACAAGATTCTGGAAAGGGCCACTGATATCTTGAAGGAGGGAGCTCGAAAAGTGGGCGAAGTTGTAAACCCTACAGAGGAGATAGAAACTAAGGAGCTTGCAAAGGCAAGTAAGAAAGTTAAAAAATGGATTCAAAAAAATGATCAACTCAACAAGGTTGTAAAAGCTGTCAGTGATGGCACCAATGCCGTCGCTACAGCGTTTGAAGAGAAGCTCCTTGTTTCGGAAGAAGGAAAAGAGTTCATGGACAAAAGCAGGCAAATAGCAAAGGCAGGCAAGAAGATTCTGGAACAGAATGCAGAGAAACTTCTTCGTGCTGAAAAGAAACATAAAGTCTTGAAAACTGCAAAGAATTTCGTTCAAGATGGGTTGCTTCAAGTAGAGGAGGTAGAGATAATAATAATAATAGTCTTATTATTATTCGCATCAATGTGCTACCATGCACATGCCAAGACTACTACTACTACTACTGCAGATTTTATTGAGGCTACTACCCAAAATCTTGAAAGAGAGGAACCACGAATACGCTACTAGTAGTATCATTCTCTTTTTCAAAGATGATACTCGAACTCAAAGTTTTGCTTCTGAATTAGTGTAAAGTCAACATTCTCCCATGTTTCTTCCTGACGTATATACTTTTAGTTCATAGGTGACAAAAATAAGAGGCGAATCAGTAACGCTATAGATGCAGGTAGTAGAGAAAATTATTACAAAGGGTAGGAATTATTGTGTTAAAGTGTGCATCATCAATTAGACTCCAATTGCATATAACATACTGCAACACGCTCTCAGGAAAACAAGCACTGTTTGAAGTGTCTCATGAATTGAATCTTGACCAAGTTGTCAACAAAGCAAAGGATCAAGGCATCGACACTGTTGATGCTGCAAAGGATTTCATGGGTTCGCTGCTGTTGTTGTTGTTACTTCTATCTACTTCCACTCCTCGCTCACATCATATCCAATAATACGAGTACTATTCGTTCATAACGAACGAGCTAATCATATCATACGCAGCAGCAACAACAACAACAACAACAACGACATTTAGAATTATACAGAGCTACTGTACAATAATATAGGTACCATGGGAAAGTTTCTTGAAGGAAAGGATGATGCAGGATTGAAAGATCTCCAGGTAATAATCGAGGCGAACGGTGAGATGAGCAAAGGGAATCAACACGTTTACATATGCGTGGTTGTGGTTGCGTTTGTGTGTGTGTGTGTTTGTGCGCGCGAGAGCGCCCTCTTATAGTCGTGGTGAATGTGATTTCATTAATTGAAGAGTTTTGAAGGTTGTGATTTGTATTCAGAACGCTCGGTCGAAGTTGATGGATAAACTGAACAACATTGGGCAAGAAGGCTTTAAGAGAATACAGCAGGGCAGCGCTCTCCGTAATATCTATGATGTTCGAACACGCATGGAAGATTAATTAAACTTAAAAGAGCACAATAATATAAATAAAAAGAAATACCTCTTTTAACAACAGTCTCAACAAACTTCTAGGAACAATAGCATTGATGCAAAAAACTATAAATTCAACCCAAATTGAATCTTCATCTCTCACCAATACTTCTGTGATTATAATACCTTCAAAATTTCATTTTTATTCTCATCATTCTGTGTTGCTGCTGCAAAAAGGCAATGTCTTGTTGGAGCGCTTGGACAACGTGAAAAAAAGTGTGCAAGATACGTTAAGTCGTGAGATTCAAGAAGGGGCTGTTGATGCATTGAAAATTGCTACGGACAACAACATGTCCACAAGGGGACTTCCATGGGTAATAGTAAGTAGTAGAAGAATACTATCAATCTAGTAGAAGAAGAAGATAAATGGTAATGATTTGATGTTGGTTCTTCACCCATGTATCTTCTATTCGTCGATGACAATTTGTATGATAAACTCTATCTAAAATTCCAGTCAGTAAGTTCTGTTAACCATTTGTTGTTCTGCGGTGGTACAGTTGTGTCGTTAGCTCTCATATGATATATAATGATAAGGCTATTGGTGATGATACACTACATGATGAAATGTTTTCCTTTTGAAAAAGAAATGCTTTAATATGTATATGTCTATACATATGTGAGTGTTTGTGTGTGGTAAAATGTTGTAGGAATTAGCAGTACCGTGTACATTGGCTCCTCTGATGCTAAAGTCTTCCCAAGTGAGCTATCGGTGTACCCTCTACTTCTACGTCCCGCAAATATTCATCATAACAATGTTATTGATAGTTAACAGCGCAAATCCATGTTCATTTCAACTCAACGCTTACGCTGGTGCACGTATAGCAATGGATTCTGTGTTTGTAATATGCTCCGCCATACTAGACATGCGTCTTAATGCCTGGTATGAACTTAACAATGGTTGGGAAGCTACTCCACAAACAGCACAAAGGTTACTATGGAAAGAGACTGTGGTCAATAATTTCGGTATCTCGGCTTTATCAACGGGCAAGGCTACTTTACTTTATTACGATTTAGAGTATGAGTCCTGCCTCAACCTATTTACGTCCTCCATCGTAGCACCAGGGGTTGCTGCCCTTAACATTGCTGGAATAGTTCTTTCCTTCCAATGGTATTGTGATGAATGTGACAAGGATTCGTTGTTCAACTACATTCTGCTATTGGCCGCTGTTTATACGGTCACACTGGCTTACCATTTGGGCAATATTTTGTTCCGTTCAATTTTGTTCTGTGCGTTCATTAATTGTTGTTGGTGCTGTAAACCTTGCATGAAGAGAACTGCACAATATATAGATTATGGCCTTCCAAATCCGGTATGTATGCTTCATGCATAAGAACGAAATAACACATAGTTTTCGATAAGTTATCAAGAATATTTTGAATTTCCGTCTTGTTTGTATATCTCTTCCTTACTGTGCAGCATGATATCTATCATCAACTTCACTTTTATTTTGATGAGCAAATTATCTTCGTAGGTATTTCATTTTATGATGAAGCACTTTGTGTTGCGAGAAAGTCTTGCCACTACGATCACAAAAAATAGAGAGATGCGGCGACGAGAGCGAATGCGTCTAAGAGCTAGAATAGACGATCTTCAAGCACAAATACTCCGGAAAAAGTCTGCACTGAAAGATTTGCACCGTTTAGATGTGAATGAGATAAAAGCTCGTCAAGCCATCAACAACGTAATTGGCCTCACAGACAAGATATTCAGGACTGATGCCTATGGTAATGAAAAGAAGGGAGGCGGAGATCAGAAGGGAGTTTATCAACCATTGAGCCAACATGAAGCTAAGCATGAATTAAAATCTGCAGCAACAAACAGGAAAGGAGAAAATAGTGGGATTGAGGCATTGCATACAGTCGATAAATGATCAAGATTTGAAATGCTATGTGTGTGCAAGTACAAACTCACACAAATGCAGATGGCTAGATGGCTAGATGGTACGAGCGAGCATGCATGGAACAAGCATTTCTCTCTCTCTCTCTCTCTCTCTCTCTCTCTCTCCCTCTGTTTGTGTGTGTGTGTGTGTGTGTGTACATTGACCGTGCAGCGTGTGGCCAACCTGCCCGACCACCCGTCCACAAATGATGCACCAACTCCGTCAAACCTGTAACGAATCGTGAGAGTGAGCATTTCGAAGCTTTTGCGCGCGACCAAGCGCGCAGCACGAACAATGTCTCCTGGACTTTCTGGCACAACACCTACTGTTAGCGTTTCTCGCAACCACATTGCGCTAGAATGGATGCCACGCACACACGCGCTGCGAATGTTAGCCGCAGCACTGGTTTTCGATCCAATGCGTCAAATTGATCACAACTCCGACAAATGTGCAAAACTGCGTGGTGATGTGACATGCGAGCCAATGTTTAGTAGCAATGTGCCTAAATGACTAACAATCACACTGCGACATGGCCTAGCTAGCTAGCTAGCTAGCGCTTGTCGTCCTGTCATTGGTGGCTGCAAGCAGTGGCCGCTGCATTGCACATGCAGCTACATGCATGAGGATGACCATGGCATGTTCAACGCAATTTGCAATCAATTGATCAACAACATCCGTCTTGCATGTGCGTCCAGACTTTGAGCTAGCTAGCTAGCTAGTTAGCTAGAGACGTGCTGCAGATGCCATTAGCACATGGTTGCATTCAATGCATGACGATGATGATGCAAGGCAGAATGAAACCTGGATGGCTCAGCTTCCACATCTGTGTGCAGTTTCATTGCGCAGCACTTGCAACACAATCGTGACAATGTGGGCCATTGCAGATTCATGTCCACAAAACTGATGCCCTGTCAAAGAAATGACATTTGCCGAGCATGCACGAGCAAACAAGCGAAGGAAAAGGCTCACACCGCTTGCATGCTTGCGGGTCGTTCCACATCGAGGCCAAACCCGGTCACAAATGGGTTTCGCATGTTTGCAGAGCGCTTCAAGGGCATTTTTTGCGTGCAATCCGTCCGCAACCGTCGAAAACACTTTCTGAGTCGGCGGAATGTCGAAAAAATGAAAAAATTCAAAATCTCAGCTCAAAAACCTCGATTTTTTGACCCCTCACAACGTGCATTGCGGAGAAAATTCTCATGATTTTGGTCAGAGATGCAGCCGACGCACGTGTGCAATGCGAGCAAGTGAGGACATGTCCGTTTGCAATGGAACTAGCTTTGCAGACAGCCGGAAGCGCAATGCTCAAATGTCAAAATTGATCGAGATGTGACGCGTTGAAATTTTGAAATTGGGGCATCACTGCTACATCTAGACATGCATGCAACCACAGGATGCACATGACGTGTCATGAGTGCAGAGGGGTTTTGACGCATTGGAGACACTGCGCAGCTGGTTTTCGGTCAAAGAAATTGGTCGTGTGCAAACGCGCGCGCAGAATTTTGGTTCAAAACGCCGAGGTGTGGTGCGCACAAGCGGCGCGTGGTGCGGGGCAGCGCGATCGAGCAGAAGTCGCACCTCGGGGGGGCCAGGGGGGGGGGGGGAATGCGAATGAAAAAAATTCAACCGTGCCAAAAGTTTCCAAAGGACCCCTGCTTGACATCTAAATCGAGTTTGCGCGAAAAAAATGGGTCAATTTTTTTTTTTTTCAATTTTCGCAAAGTTGTGACCGGTTTGCTAGTTTGGCCTCGATGTGTCAGAGCATGGCAAACTAGCCATTTGCGCGCCAACACACATCGGCCATGCGCTGGGCACACAGCATCCCAGCTAGCCAGCAACATCCCACTGCGCAGTCACAGTCTAGCAGTGGCACAAAATTCGGGAAAAATGCCCGACATTTTCCCCTGACAATTGCGACAATCTAGCACTACTAGCTTGAAGCTAGACTGCATAGCCCGACTGCATGTCGCGGAACGATCACCGAGGCAATCTAGCAATGCTCCTGGACCAGTGGAAGTTGCAACTAAGCGTTGCAACCTCGCATGCTCTAGATGCTAGCATGCCCCCTGCTAGCCTGCCATCATCATGTCATTGAGCATGCAAGTTGCATGCAAGCCTCCATGTCTAGATGTGACTTACCAAACTGTAGACAAGTGTAGTAGATGTGACCTAACCCTAAGCAACCATGCTAGCATGCCTGCATGAAAACACGAGAAACAATCTAGCAATGAAGCACAACATGCACACCCATGAGCGCGCATGCTAGCATGCGCATGCGCGTTCGCACCTGCATGTGCTCATAGTGGTCGCACACAAACTGACTAGCTGACCACGCATCGCTTCTGCGCTGCCTCACGAATTGACGCGCATGCGATGCCAAAGAGTTACGCGTCACAATTATCAACAAAAGCTATAGCTGGGCGCCCGTGCTATAGCTGCTGCAGCATCCGCAACAATAGACCTTCATGTTTGCGTGAGAATGCTGGGATCAAGATCAGATATGAGCAAAAACACTGTATATAATGATGCTATGGCATCAACGAAATAGTCTTATTCATCATGCCAAAGTCAATTATTGCTTTACAGCAGGAAATCATATCCACTTTCACAGTTTTGGCCGGTGCACGAACCACGTAATGTTGCTAATCTTCGAAGTTTGATATATACATATGATACCGAGAAGTAATCTCGATTATTTTTTCACACGAGTAGCAGGTTCATCAATGCTAGATCCATAACCAGGTTGCAGACCGCCCGGAGAAGTTTCGGACTTTCTGCTTACATCGGCAGCTTTTTCATCAATTTCAACCAAAAGATCTCCTCCTTGTACCTGGTCACCACTCTTAACCATAATTCTCTTTACCAGGCCTGTACATGGAGCTGTCACAACCTGCATTTAAATATATGTACATATAAATATGTGCGCGCGCGTGTGTATGTGTGTGTGTACATCAGGACAACGACGATCATGATGTTAAAATAAATAGAACTAACACCATACTACTATCTAACTTTACTGCTCTACTTCACACGTAGTACGTACAGTTTCCATCTTCATCGCACTCAGAACTACAAGGTTTGTATCTTTTGCAACGCTTGTCCCCTCTTTAACTTTGACAGAGAGTACTTGTCCTGGCATTGGTGCTCCGACCGATCCCAGCTCTGCTTTATCTGCCTTCTCACGTGCCATACTGCCATCTGTAGATGATTTGTCCCTAACGGTGATGCTAATCGGTGTTCCATTCACATCAAAGAAAACGTGCTTGTTCCCTGCATCATCTACATCAGTCATAGCAACCAGCTTGATCACGAATTCTTTGCCTTTCCTTATCGAAACTGTTAGCTCCTCTCCAAGCTTCATTGGTGAGAAATATGCGTAGCTTGGAATCTTCTCCACTCGTCCAAATTCTTCTTGAAAAGCCATGTACTCCTTGAACACTGCAGGGTAGAGAGCTGAAGAAAGAACATCCTTAAATGTGATACTATTCCCGTATTTGTATTCAAGTTTTTTCCTTTCTTGATCAAAATCGTAAGCATCAAGATCTGCACCGGGTCTTCCTTGTACAGGAAGGAATGCATTGGATGTGCCTGTTTTCAATACTTTAGAACGCAAAGGTTCAGGAAATCCACCTACAGGATGACCAAGGTATCCTTGAAAGAATTCGATAACAGATGAAGGAAAAGAGAGAGTTTCTGCTTGTGCAAGAAGGTCTTCTTCTGTTTCAATGCCGTTCTGAACCATAAAGAGGGCTAAATCGCCAACAACTTTCGAGGAAGGAGTCACTTTTACGATATCTCCCAACATCATGTTCGCATTTCGATATGCTTTCTTGATCGCTGGCCATTGATCTGCTTGTCCCATTGAAAATGCTTGAAAATGTAAGTTGGTATACTGACCTCCAGGAATTTGGTGTTGATAGACATCTGCAGATCCAGATTTCATCGTGACAGTGCATTCAAACGGAGCATATTGAGGCCTTACTCCTTCCCAATACTCGCTTAAGGCTGTGATTCCTTCGTTATTCATCCCAGTTTCAATCCCTTCAGCAGCTAAAGCAGCATTCAAAGCTCCTAGAGAAGGCTGTGCCGTCATTCCAGACATTGAATCTATACTAGCATCTATTGCATCAGCTCCTGCTCGTACAGCCTCCAGCATAGCAGCAACACCATTACCAGAAGTATCATGACAATGCACGTGGATTGGAAGATCAGGGAATTCCTTCCTTATTGCACCTACCAACATATTAGCTGCCTTTGGCTTCAATAACCCTGCCATATCTTTAATTCCAAGGACATGAGTGCCTCCCTTCACAAGTTCTTCAGTAAGACCAAGATAGTAATCGAGATTGTACTTGTTGGCATTTGGGTCAGAAACATCCCCAGTATAAGATATTGCAGCCTCAATAATGCCTCCAGCTTCTCCAACAGCATCCATTCCTAGTCTCAGATTGTCAATGTAGTTGAGCGAATCAAAAACCCGGAAAACATCCATTCCTGATCTGACAGCTTGATCACAGAACTTGAAGACAACATTGTCTGGATACGCTGTATATCCGACAGCATTAGCTCCTCTTAGAAGCATTTGAAATGGAATATGAGGCACTGCTTCTCTCATCTCCTCTAATCTATCCCAAGGACATTCACGCAAAAATCTAAGAGCAACATCGAAGGTGGCCCCTCCCCAGTTTTCAATGGAGAATGCATTCCTCATGATTGATCCCGTAGCAGGAGCTATAGTCATGATGTCTTTGGTTCTTACTCTCGTAGCAAGGAGAGATTGATGAGCATCTCTCCAGGTAGTGTCGGTGAACAATACACCCTTATTCTCTCTTACAGCCTTGGCAAATGCTACAGCTCCTCCTCGTACATAAACATCCCTTAGACCTGTCAGTTTACTACTCTCTGGATGCTGCTGTTGGCTACTACTACTACTACTATTACTACTAGTACCACTTTTTGAATCAATTTCTGAAGTGGAGAGGAGGCGGGGAATAGGGGGGAGTGTCCTTGCAGGAACTGCATCTGTTCCAATTGGGGTAAGAGGTCCATTAACCACTTGCTCACCGAGAAACTTCACTATTGACATAGCCATTGAAACTTGATTGTCGACATCGAATAGATCAGGATTTTTCTCGATAAAACTTGTATTAACGGTGCCGTTTCTGAACTCCTCGTTTTCCAATACCTTCTTCACAAATTCAATATTGGTCTTGACACCTCGTACACGTGATTCACTGAGAGCTCTATGCAGCTTGACACAAGCATCTTGATGATTTCGTCCCTTAGCTGTGATTTTTGCCAGGAGAGAGTCATAATAAGGACTGATAACTAGACCCTGGTACCCACTCTGATCTATGCGTATTCCCATTCCCTCTCCAATAAGATAAAGTTCCAATCGCCCAGTGTCAGGAGCAAAGTTAAGGTTAGGATCTTCTGTTGTCATTCTACATTGAATTGCACAGCCAGACATTCCAACGACATCTTGAGATAATCCCAAATCAGGGAGAGAATAACCCTCTGCGACTCGTAGCTGTGTTTGTACAATATCAATACCTGTGATCTCTTCTGTTACTGTATGCTCAACTTGTAAACGAGCATTCATCTCAATAAAGTAGTGATTTCCATTCTCATCCACCAGGAACTCGCATGTTCCAGCATTTTGATAAGAAGAGGCTTTAGCGAGGGCAATAGCATCATTACAAATATTTTTTCTTTGCTGTTCAGTGATGAGAGGGGCAGGAGCTACTTCCACGATTTTCTGATGTCGCCTTTGCACAGAGCAATCTCGCTCAAAGAGATGAACGTGATTTCCATATCTGCCAAGAAAATAGAAGAAGAAGAAGAAGAAGAAGAAGAAGAAGAAGACCAAATAAGTGTACACAGATTATATTTTTCCATCGTGTAGAAAATCTATAGTATTCAAAGACTATTAGAATACGTTTGTCGTACAAAAAGGAGACGATGAAATCATTCTATCTTTTGTTGTTTGTCCCTCTTCGTCTTCTTCTTCTTCTTCTTCTTCTTCTTCTTTTTCTCTTTCAACACACAGAAATGTTGGATAGAATACATACTTATCTCCGATGATTTGAACCTCAATATGTCTTGGGTTTTGCACGAATTTCTCAAGAAACATGCTGCCATCACCAAAAGCAGCTCTAGCTTCTGAGGATGCTGCAAGAAATCCCTCTGAAAGCTCATCTTTATTCTGACATAGACGCATACCACGACCCCCTCCTCCAAAGGCAGCTTTAGCCATAATTGGATATCCAACTTCATCAGCAAATGCAAGAGCTTCCTCGACATTTCTTACTACACCATCACTGCCAGGCACAACAGGAACATTAGCCTTAAATGCAAGGTCTCGAGCTGCTGTTTTGCTTCCCATTTGATCGACAACTTGGCTGTTTGGACCAACAAATATGATACCCGCTTGTTCGCATGCAGCAGCAAAGTCACCGCGTTCAGAGAGAAACCCTGATTATTACATAATGTTGCTTTTCTTATTTTGTAATTTTTTGCAAACCATAGAAAAGATGCTACTGCCTTGTGACTTTACTTTGTGTCTTCTACGCTATCTTATTTGGACGAAGGGAAAATTTTGTATTATAAATGATAATGATAGTAAGTAATCCTGTTTGTTACTACCATATCCAGGGTGAATAGCATCAACTCCGTGAGCAAGAGCAATCTCAATCAGCTCATTTATGTTTAAATAAGCATCGACTGGGCCTATATAGTATAGTATTGGGATAATAAGGGATCATCAAATGTTAGCAAACAGGAAAATATATCTTCATTGTTGTTGAAATGATGATGATAACAATATATTTTCTTCATGATAGAATGGATTGACGACGGTTACGATGACCATGATTATAGATTATGTGAAGTAATGATGCTGATAACCGTGAAAAATAAAAAATAATAGCTTGCTAAGATACTATGTGAGGAATGATTCATGGCTAAAATCAACAATTTGATCATTTTGAGTTCAAGACATATTATGTTGATATCTGACGACAAAGCAACCTAGATCTCCGTTGGCATTCAACTGAAAGGATTCGTTCGCTTTTCGAACATGAAGGTTTCTTCGATCTTCTTTAGGATATACAGCAACCGTCTCCATCCCGAGCTCCCTGATAGACAGAAAGAGCTACAAGGTAAGCACTACGATGTCCGTATTCATGTTTGAGTACGACAATAACCATCATCACCTGGCAGCTCTGAAAATACGAATGGCAATCTCTCCACGATTAGCCGCCATAATCTTTTTGATAGGGCGAATTTCTCTTCCCGTTGACATCTGTCTTGCCACAAGTCCACCTAAAATTCACACACACACACACACACACACACACACACACACACACACACCACACGCACACCATCACCACAACGGTATCGAAATCTCCAAACTCTCTATCTCTTTCCTGATCGTGTACCCGGTACGAAGGTGCGGGTAGCATGGAGACTAGAGTGAGGTAATCGATTATTTCGTCTCAAGAACCATCTCGAGCAGCTCATCTTTCGGTGTGTGCTAGCTGAGTGGTTAGGGGTAAGGGGGGGGATGTGATAAAATTCCTCTTCTGTGCCAGGTCACTCTTCTTTATTTTGTCATAAAAACAGTCCTTTTCCCTTCTACGACATCAATATTATACTAATTTTTGACTCAGAAACCTTTCTCAACGCGGCAGAAAGAAGAGCCGTATGCCACTGTACAAGGTTCTAAAAGAGGGTATACACGTGGTGTCGCAGAAGTTGTGTCGTATTGACACAGATGGCGGGCTTTTTCAATGTGATTTCCAGGATTTCCTGATTTCACCTATTACAAACCACAAACCAGGAACTAGCAATGATAAAAACAGCAAATACGGAAAGTTTAGTTTTGATAAAATTGATGGTTATGATTACTCCTTTTTCCAGGAGCATTGAATAGGCATATATCTTGAGATTCTCAAGAGAACTTTGTTTTTCTGGCTACCAACGAAGTACTTTCGCTTCGTATTTTACCATTATTTTGCCTATTTCGTTAATTAAGGATTTTAATTGCCTGCGTTTTTGGAAAAACTTCTTCCTTTTAGTCGGCCGAAGATAGAATCTACTTGTATTGAATTTGAGGAGGTTTTATTAAAACGTCTAGAAAAATGAGGTAAAACGTTTACATAAACGGGCAGACGGCTGTCACTCGGAAGTTGATGATGGGGTGCCAGCGGTTGATGACAACTACAACTTGCTACTGCTACGCACCAGTATGAATGACTGACGATGGTGATGATGGGACACTACAAGTCATACTTACTACTCCGACAATAATTCCACAACCACACGCTATTACACGTGGTCTGACTTTAAAAGCAGCAGCTAGCTGCTTACATAATAACTCATAAACATGACCGCTGCTGGAGTCAGCAGCTCTGCCATTCATACGACGACGACTACTGGCTCTCCCCCCCTCACATCAGTCGCACCCGGAGTTGTTCATGTCCCTTTAAATCAAACTGACTTAAGTGCTCCTCCTCCTCCTCCAAATTCCGTTGTTCAAAGGCGGCGGCGGAGGCAGCAGCAGCAGCAGATACCACGACCATCATCAGAGTCGTCAATGCAGGCATCACAACCATCACTACGACAATCATCAGCATTGTTATCATCATCAACAACAACATCTTCGTCGTCATTATCTTCATCGGTATCGGCTGCTACTTCTACTACCACTACTACATCTCTGCTCATGCGAGGGCGTTTCAGTTATTACGAAGTATGGATGTGGAGAGGCTGGTACTTGGTAGTTCTGCTATCAGTTCTTGTCAAGAGGTCCCTCATAAACCAGCAAATCGAAGTATTTTGGCAATATCTTCTTGATAGAGGGTAGTAAATACGCTTGAATCCCCGTCATGAGAGAATTAGAGTCATTGCTACTACATGAATCTGCTAACGTGTGTGCATATCTAGTATATGATGATGCGTTGCAATATCTGTTTTGTAATCATATATGTAAGATTCACATATATCGTACATATGATAATGCGTTTGCAATATTCGTGTTATCACATGCTAGTTTCACACACATACACACAGGACACACACACATACATACATAGACATGTAGTCAACGGATATAAAGACAGACACACGAATACGTATATACCCTTTATGCCAAACAATAACAGTACATGTTATTTATTGATATTTGCTATCATCAGCTGTTGGTGCTACTATATAATATATGAATCAATTACACATAATAGCATCTTTATCATGTGTTACCTATTATACTAATCCACAATATAATAACTACCGGTAATAATAATACGCAACAACCGCATTACACATCAGCACCAACAGCAGGAGGCTTGTTATTATCATCTTCAAAGTATTATTTGTACTTGTTGATGATCATCATCATGCACTGTACTACCGCTGCGTTTTTGTTGATGTGCATTCCACTTGTTTGCCTCCTCCTCCTCCTCCTCCTTGCTTTAGACTTGCCCAGTTGGATTCATTTGAGCCTATTGTGGCATCTGCGTGTAATAATACAGATACAGAGAAAGAGAGGAGGGGGGGGGGGGGGGGGGGGGTGATAGTACACTGTACAGAAAGAGAGAAAGGTGATGGTACAGAAGAGAGATGTGTAAATAATACAGAAAGAGAGAAAGGTGATGGTATAGAAGAGAGATGATACATCAACAAATTAAAAAGAAGCATCCTATTCTTCTCATTATTATCATTATTAATATTGTAATTGTTAATAGTTGAAGTTGATTGCCTCTTGTTATTGTTAGCATTCTACATGTGGATTGGTATGTTCAAAGTGGTGGACTTGATGTTCCAACAACAATTTAGACGATTCAAAATTACGCCAGGTGAGTGCAGTAATAAACATTATCATTATCGTCATCATCATTATCGCTGTCTTGTTCTTAGAAAGGGGGGTACTATACTATGAAATGCTGTTTATTTATTACTATTCAATTTGTGTAGGAGGGGGAGATTGATACAACTACTATTCCTACTACTACTACTGCTACTATATCATATTGTGTACGAAGACGATAATCCTACTACAACTACTACTACTACTACTACTACTACTACTACAACTACAATCCTCACTGCTACTACCACTATTTGGGTGTAATCATGCAAGTGAACACAACGTATGATCTACTTGATGCTTTAGATCATGACCCTGTCAAGGCAGAGGGTGGCGTTTTTCAGTTTTTCTCACCAATCGGTAAGAAAAAACAACAACAAGACAAAGAAGATGTAACAATATGGCCATCACCATCATCATCATCATCATCATCAATTATCTAATATTCTACTTACATGCCCCATGCTGCAGGATCAAAGGATACGCCGGGATTCATGGCACTATTTGCGTATTTAGTCCCACTCTTTATATTTGATCTTCTCGTTCCAAGGTCATACTACTGCTGCTACTACTATTATAATGATGATGATGATGATGATTATTATTATTATATCGAGTTTCAGTGGAACTAATCTTCTTCATCCTCTCGATCGATGTTCCTTATTTTAATCGTTTGTTTGCATCCCTTATCTTTCTCTTTTTCCTCTTCATCGATCTCATCATGTCTTATTCTTCTTTCTTCTTCACGTACGTGCTACTACTAACTAGGAGAACATCAAGAAGCTACTTTAACTTACCCCCTCCAACGATTTTCCAGTTGATGGTATCTTCCTCTAAACAACGAATGATATTAATAGTTGCGAAGATGACAATAATAACCATCACGATTGTACTACTTAAGCAGGTGCAGCAACTTATTATTTTTGCAATGACAACTCCTCTGCTCATTCTTCCTGTGCTTTTTTGCCGTATCATCTTCTTCCTCCGCATCACCCCCACCCTCCTTATCATCTAAATTATATACCTTTGGTTATGAATATTACTTAGGGGAACATATCGATGTCTATTTTTGTGTATGACTTTCTGTTCTACTTTCCTCACCTCATCATGCACAGGTGGTAGATAGTGATATTATCATTGATTATTATCATGGTGGTGTGCTGGTGGTGGTGGTGACGGGCATCAAGCTTGTGGATATGTTACTTCTGCTACGAGTAGTACCCAGTGTTATCAGCATCATCAATGGCCATCATCGTCGAGACCGTCTATGCCAATAATACGAATATTTTTCAACCAGAAATAGATATCTGTTTAAGCACGTCCATAGTAAGCATCACTCAAGAGAGAGGTGGGTTGTATTATTACCAAACGGCTATGCTTATCATCATTATCATTATCATTACCATCATCATCATCCTCACTTCTTCCGATGAGGAAAAGATTGTTAATTTGGTTTCCAATCAATGAGTTTTACGAGATCAATATTGATGATTCTCCTTTTCCTCCTCCTCCTCCTACCCGTCCTCTTAATATTGATGATCTTCCTCCTCCTCCTTCCCCGTCCCCTCTCTCTCTCTCTCTCTCTCTCTCTCTCTCTCTCTCTTCGTTTGTTGTGATTCTACATCATCAGATTATGTTCTGTGGAGGTGGTGCGCCATAGTTTTATCGACGGCACATTGCAGGTATGCAAGAATGATATATATAATTATATGCAGTAGTGCTAAATACTAAGAGATCACATATGTGGTCAAGCAACACGAAGGTACTCATGATAGAAATCGTTGTGAGATCGATCTATTTTGATGATTTTTATGTATAAGACGAACTACTACTACTACTACACGCATAATAGACTTAATCTCTATTTCAATGATAACCACCGTAACACTAACCAAGTAAATACCTACTTCTCCTCCTCCCCCCTTTCTGTCATGACTATCATTATAAAGCCGACATCATAATCTCTCCCTTCTTGCTTCCCTTTTCCTTTATCGTCTTCTTCTTCTTCTTCTTCTTCTTCTTCTTCTTCTTCTTCCATTGTATGAAGGTTGTGGCCAATATCGTCACCCTGAATCTACTTGGGCTTGATGCATTCTCAAGGATGGTACAACTATTATCTACCCGATGATGTCTGAATATTTAGGGATGATGATGATGAATGATGATTTCCAGTTGATTAAAAATTGTTAGCATAAAATAGCAATGGTACTACATGCTCGAAAAGCAGGGATGAGCGAGACACACACACACACACCTACCTAATTATTTATGTTAGCGGTGAGAGCTGTAGTCGACATGATTTCCTCCTCAGGTGCATAACATTGTTGTGACCTTCTTGCTTACGGAAACTCACAGGTGGCAATATTATTAATGAAAACAACAACAATAACATATTATATAATTAGCATCAAATTTAGTATAATCATCATCATCATCATAATCATCATCATCAACTTTATCAAGAAAACAAACTGCTGCTTGCTGCTGAAATGATGTAATATTAGTTGTTGTTGTTGTTGTTGTTGTTGTAGCTGCAGTAGCCATGGATTTTAGATTACTATTGGTTGTTGAAGGACATGATAAAACATCATCACCATCATATATGACAATGATGATGATATATGACAATGATGATGATGATGATGATGATAATAATAATAATAATAGTAGCCATGGATTATTCAGATTACTATTGGTAATTGAAGGACATAATCAGACATTATCAATAATACTAGTAGTACATGTGGGATCTACTGCTGCTATTGCTGTTTGTTTCATTCAAGTTGTTTACTACATTATTCGTATTGATACCACTGCTGCTGCTGCTACTACTACTACTACTACTACAACTACTGTATCATTAGTGGTTACGATTTTCCATGGGCTATTCATAATATCCTTCCAGGTAGAGAATTATCATCATCACCATCATCATCATCTTCTTCTTCATTATCATCTTAATTATCACCATCATATTTATCTTTTTTATCATCATCATATATGTGCTGCTATTATTCTCGATACCGACAAGTTGTCTCCTATCTTCTACTCCTAAATGACTGAATAAAGGGATTAAAATTAATACATTTACTATGTTTAGAGCACCACAGTAGTAGAGTGACATTCTATGTGATAATAGCAATCATTGACGTCGTAGTAATTTATTGCTATAGAAATTATATGATAATGATAATAATGGCGATGATGATTATGATGATGATGATGATGGTACAATTATATTTGTGAAAAGAGGGGGTCATGGGAGGAGCTCCTGCTCACGAAGCTCATCATCGTTATGGTAATACAAAATGGACTGACTAGATAATATATCACAAAGCTGAGTAATTAATTTTGACGTGTTTTCAATGATGCGAAGTCAATTTTTTTTCTTTGCCACCGTTTATCCATAAGCACAGCATCATCTAACGGAGTAATTTTGTACTACGTTTATCCATAAGCACAGCATCATCTAACGGAGTAATTTTGTACTACATCAGGAAACCTGGCATATCACCAATTTTTCACATACATTGATAACTACTTCGGGTATTATTACTATCTTGCTGGATCATCTAATAGCAGTAGTTGGTTATCAGTAGAAACACCTAAAAAATGACGATTACCATGCCGCAGTAGTAGCTACAGGTGTCTTCATAATTAGAGAACATTAACCATGATAGCTATAAATATCATCATACATGGAGAGCATCACCCGTCGCTGCACACATTCTAGCATTGTTCCAGCCGAGAAAGAACACAGCAGATGCCATGAACCACTCATTGATGAGCAATTTGAAGTATGATACCTGCTACATTGCATGACTTAGCAAGAATGTTCATCAAAACTGTAGTGGCTCGACTTTAACACAGACTCATTCTCACCATGCTGCACGTTGTCTTCGCATTTGTCTGCGCACACATTGCAAATGATCGAATGTCGTACTTGTCATATCACAACGTTGTGCGACATCTGCTACACAATTAGCTACTTAGGCATGGCCACTGCTTCTAGACTCATCATGATTAGGCATTGCGTGCAGCCTCCGGCGCCGGCTAGACAAGCTAGCAAGCGCATTGTCATTGTGTGATGTGCCCGAGTTGCACGTGCCATGATGTCTAGATGTGTGAGAGGCTCCATGACTAGGGCTGTCCTAGTGTCTTCCGTTTCGCATGCTAGCAACTGCTAGACTGTGCTGCTGGTTGCGATGCTTGCATGCATGTCTAGATCGATGTGTGCGGCGTCTGCTGACAGATCACGACATGCTAGCATGACAACACATCCAGGCCAAACCGGTCACAACTTTGCGAAAATTGGAAAAAAAAAGAATTGACGCATTTTTTTCGCGCAAACTCGATTTAGATGTCAAACAGGCTAGCAGGGGTCCTTTGGAAACTTTTGTCACAGTTGAGTTTTTTCCATTCGCATTCCCCCCCCCTAGCCCCCCCCTAGCCCCCCCGAGGTGCGACTTCTGCTCGATCGCGCCGCCCCGCACCACGCGCCGCTTGTGCGCACCACACCTCGGCGTTTTAAACCAAAATTCTGCGCGCGCTTTTGCACAAGAATGATCTCTTTGACCGAAAACCAGCTGCGCGGTGTCTCCAATGCGTCAAAACCCCTCTGCACTCATGACACGTCATGTGTGTCCTGTGGTTGCATGCATGTGGCAGTGATGCCCCAATTTCAAAATTTCAACGCGTCACATCTCGATCAATTTTGACATTTGAGCATCGCGCTTCCGGCTGTCTGCAAAGCTAGTTCCATTGCAAACGGACATGTCCTCACTTGCTCGCATTGCACACGTGCATCGGCTGCATCTCTGACCAAAATCATGAGAATTTTCTCCGCAATGCACGTTGTGAGGGGTCAAAAAATCGAAGTTTTTGAGCTGAGATTTTGAATTTTTTCACTTTTTCGACATTCCGCCGACGCAGAAAGTGTTTTTTGACGGTTGCGGACGGATTGCACGCAAAAAATGCCCTTGAAGCGCTCTGCAAACATGCGAAACCCATTTGTGACCGGGTTCACAACTGTGTCAAGTGTGTGACGAATGGTGTGAATTTTCAATTGAGGGTCATTGAGCACACACCTGCGCGCCCACGCGCGCCCAGGTGCATGCTTTTTGCGTGCGTGTGTGCTGAAACTTCGCACGTCCACAAAGCCAGCTAGCCAGTGTGCACACACCCTCATGAGCTTGCAAAACTTGTGGCACGCTCATGCAAACAATGCGCTAGCGTGTTCAAAAGTGGCAAGAATTTTTCAATTTTCGCCTGCTGGCAGGCGTTGAAAAATGAAGTTTTCAAGCTGAAATTCGAAAAAAAAAAATCAAATTTGAACCTCAAACAGGCTCCAGTGTGCTTCCAATGTTCAATTGCAACGATTGAGCGCGCCAGGCCGCACGCGCAAAGCACAGTTTGTTCAAAACCCACTCGTTGCCGGGATTGATGCAGTTGTGTTTGGCCTCGATGTGAAACACGATGGAGATTTTGGTCCGCCATCGATCATTGCAACGTGCACAAAACAACAAATCCTCGCAACATTTGACGTGCATGTGTTGCAGCCTCTGTGCTGGAGTGCACTGCTGTGCAATCTAGCTAGCAATCCTCGGCGTGCTGCGCATGCTTTTTGTGCGTAACGCGTTCGATGATCAATTGAGCTAGTGAGTCCAAACATCTCTGCATCACGTACAGCCAATGATGCATGAGGATGCAGCGTCTAGATGTGTGCTCATCCAGTCTGCTCATCATCACACAAGGAACTGTCTGAAGATGCTTGCCGCATCAATGACTACACAAGACCTTGCAGGGGCCTAGGGGCGGCTGCTTATCTCTCAATTACACAGTAAACGCTGCGGGCTGCGGATTGTTCAAGAGGTTGCTCCACCATTTCCACATCACCGCCTGGAACTCTGAGCACGCGTTGGCGTCATTCATTCACATTGGCCCGTTTTCATCCTATGTAGCATCGCAATGCTGCTCAGCTTCACGTTGATGGTCATCGTGACGATCTGTTGATTGTTTCTTCAACAGGCTGAGTTCCATTTCCATTTCTTGACACTTTTGCATGAATTTGATCGTTGTCAACTCAGCTTCTCTTCCTCTCTGAAAGAAATAATGTGACATGTGTAATAGCGTGGAAAAACAACTCATCGGCGATGCAAGAAGCAGCTAAGATGCATCATCGAAAATTTGAGCAGTGCATCGTCGCAATATCAATAAAACTGCTGCTGTTGACAACAGCTCTGAACCATTTCCACCACAACTCTCTCAAAATCAATGACACCTGGAATGTGATTCGCAAATTTTGTTTCGTTTCAAGGAGGCTTTTCTCTGCTGCATCCTTTTGAGTTCTTAGTTCGATATTTTCAATTTGCAGGTCTATCGACAGTTGTACAAACATTTTTAGTTTTGAGGAGGACAAGCAGATGGTGAATCATTGTATGATTGCTGCTGCTGCTGCTTCTAAATCATCAACCCTTAATTCGTTGATCAGTAGCATCTGACGTCGTAGTAGTCTCCTCCCCCTCCTCATTCAACTGAGAGGATAAACGAAGGAAGAGTCAAAACTAGTGCTGGTAGGTAAATCATGTCGACAAGCACCACTTCATGAATGATATTCGTAGGAGTAGTAGTAGTAGTAGTAGTAGTAGTAGTAGTGATATCAATGATTAAAAAGAATAATGATAGTGGTACACGTCAAGGGATCAGCCAAGCAAGTTTCTCGTTAATGTACTACCGCTCGTTGTTCTTTCAATCTTTGCACGTACTTCCTGCACATTAACGAATCAATTTAAGCATCAAAGTCGGGTTTCTTTCTATCTTTCTCACCACCATCATCATCTTCATCATCATAATCATCATTTGAGAAGCTATAATGATTTCTCTCTTCTGCCTCCACATGATCACCATTTAAGCAGCGGAAGTATTGGATGAATTTTAATTACACGTTGAACAAGCAACAAATCAACTATGAATCAATTGAGTAATACTTGAAGGCCTCTCTCTCTATTTCCAGAGTTTGTCTTTCTTCTCGTATTTGAGCCTGAATTTCTTTAGATTTTGTGATGAATCTGGTGATAAAGAAAACGAAACAATAAAACGTTAACAATCTTGACATGATGACGTGAGGTAATGGGTAATGATGGACATGATGGTATTATATTTCTTATCATTAATACAATCTCTAGGATGATGATATCATAATAGGCTGGAATGAAGTATGCTTCTGAATAACTTCCAGGGTGGTGCATCATCATATAGTAGCTGGAGGGCTTTTCCCATATCAGTAATACAGAAGAGGAGGAGGAAATATTAGGATGGTGCTGTGATTTAATTTTCATCATTGACGTCAACTTGTAGAAAGAACGGATAAATCTCCTACTAACTGTGCTCTGGGTATCGGCTGCTAAGTACTACTCTCGAGTCATAATGGGTATAAATTATATATGCAATTACGCTATCATCCCCTTTTTCTCTGAAGTTAGAAGTGCTTTCTCCTATATTGTTATCATACACAACAAGTTTATTAGGTAGTTGAGAAAGTAATCGCTTCATGTGTCACCCCCTCAATGTGATCAAAAAGATATTATAATCACGAAACGACGATGATGCACAGACGAGAATGCAAGTATTTGTTGCAATTATGTCGATACATCTACGATGATTTCAGTATTAATATCATCACCATTTTATCATCATAATTATTATTATTCTAAGTATTATCCTCGCATTTGCATCGCTCATCTGTGATCACATCCTACTTTCATTTGCTATAGATGAAGTATAAATGTAGCCAATCTAACCAAAATGCTAAATACCAACCTACCTACTATGTAGGGTTGTTACAAATGGTTGGAATGTGCATGTTTGTGCGTATTGTTACTACTTTCCGTAGCAGTATATCCTGCTCATCCTTGCTACTGCTGCTACTGTGCTGCAGTACTCGTGCTTGCTGTTATTACAATAGACAAAGCATATCAAATTAATGATAAGTAAGAACGATAGTACCAATCATACTTCTTCATCAGTACTACTAGTAGAAGTAGTAGAGAAGCTGGCAAAAGTATCAATAAAGTATCAATAGGGTTTGGTGCTCCGTAGATAAAGACGCACATGCTCTATGTTATTGCATACTCTTTATTACCTCTACTACTACTACTACCACTACTACTACTATCATCTTTTTGTAATACTCTCACCACCATTGTCTTCTAACGGTAAACAACTAGTGATAGCAGTGATTGTTGTTGTTGTTGTTGTTGTACGAGTTGGCGACGGCGTTCTTTCTCCTGCAGTGCCTCCTTTTGGTACAACTCTACCTGTTAATGGTATACAAAGTACAATACGTGTGTGTGTGTGTGTGTGTGTGTGTGTGTGTAGTTAATGTACACGTGAACATAGGCATTTGATATTACTACCACTATCATCTTGAGTAGCAATTCATACTGATACATACATACATAGATGCATACATACGAACTGCTGCTACTATTACTGTTACTGCTGCTGCTGCTAAATTTGATGAAGAGGGTGATTAGTATTTATCAGGGTTATTATGTCGTCTGAAAGCACCTTTTGCTCAAGTTTCCTCCTCTTAAGTTTTTCCTCTGATAGCCTCTTCATGTAATCAGCCATCATTTTTCTACCAATAGCAGTTATTTTTGGACAACCGAGTTGGTGGTGGTGTTAGACTCAAGAAAGAAAGAAAGAAAGAAAGAAAGAAAAAAAGAAAAAAAGAGATCCCCATGAACCATGAGAAATAGTAATAAGAACAAAAACAATATTACTAATAATACAATACAACATCACACACATACAATGACGGAGAGGGGGGGGGGGGGAGGAAGAGGAGGAAGAGGAGGAAGAGGAGGAGTAGGAAGAAGAGGAAAAGTGCAAAAACGAATAATAATAGCAATAATCGGAGTATGGGTGAATACAAGTCTCTATTTCTTCTTCTTCTCCATCCTCATCATCATCGTCATCACCATTATTATCATTCTAGTCGTCTTCTTCTTATTCTCACACTTTTTACTTATAACTCTCTCTCTCTCTCTCTCTCTCTCTCTCTCTCTAACTCTCCCCGTCATCTACTACTACTACTACTACTACTACTACTACTGTCATCACCCACTGGCAACCAACCAACCAACTAACACTCTCATTATCGTAAATTGTAGTGGAAGTACTACTAGTAGAGTAGTCCTCATACTTTCTACCTTGTGCTGGCCAAGTTCTTTGTGACATTTTCCAACTTTAGTTCGTATGATTGAGTCAGATTCTTGACATTTGACTGCTTGTTGGCAGATTTCGCAGCGACATCACGAGCTTTCGTAGCCTAATGCACACATATATAAATCAATATATATATATATATATATATATATATGTGTGTGTGTGTGTGTGTGTGTGTGTGTGTGTGTGCGTATCTGCTTTCACTAAAGCTTATCTTTGACAAGATGTAATGCTGCTACTGCTGCTGCTAATAGTGGTAGTACTACTAATAAAATTTCAATAATATGAAAAGAAGGCACACACCAAATAATGACCACATTTACTTATTCATCTTATCTCTTACTTACTTCTTCACGTAGTTTGTGCATTCTGTCTAATATCTTTTGTTTCTCGTTTTTTCTGATAATGATGATGAAGAATAAGAAGAAGATGAAGATATAATAAGCTGCTTCTTTGCTATATAAGCTCCTCGCGAATATTTACTAACTTATCTATGTTCCTAGTTGGTAGTAGTATAACAAGTGCTGCCTCCTCCTTACATTTGCATGAGTTTTTTCTTTAATTCTTCTGAGGCCTTTTTATTTTCCATCTGATTATGACGATGATGATGATGATGATGATGATGATGACTACAATACTTGAGCTTGATAGTACTACTACTATTACTAATAATAATAATAATAGTAATACCTTAATCCCCTGCTTCTCTGAATGATGTCTCTTTCTCAGTTCTAACACTCGCTTCTCGTACATAGATTTTATTTTGTCCTCACGTTGAGATACTCGTTTTTCGATTTCTTCTTTTAATAGAGTATGTTCCTTATTATAGTTAATATCATTGATAGACAGAAAGATGAAGAATCAAAGCCAGAAGCAACAAGTGGACAATGACGAATCAAAGAATATACAAAAGAAGAAAAAGAAGAAGAAGAAGAAAGAATTGCCAATAAGAATACAGGATACCATTTTAATTATATACAGCATCACTGTTACTATTAGTTTACTACTACTGTTTTGTTTTTGTTCTTGTTATTGTTGTTAATGTTAATGTATTTGAAGACGAGAACTACTACTACTGCTACTATTACCTCATGAATAGTAGTCTGAGATTTCATATCTTTAAGCTGCCTCTCCAATCTATACACCAACCACTCATATCAGTGTAAGTAAATAACTAGTACATCTGACAACGGTTTAGAGGAATGGATTAAGAATCGTGGAGTGGTGCTACTGCTGCTACTACTACTACTACTACTACTACTACTACTTGTCAATGTCCTGTTTTAATGAAGAACATTGCAGGCACCCTGGTGATGACGGTCGTGTTGTGACTAATAACACAAAGCACAAACACACACATATGTATATATATATATATATATATATATATATATATCTTATGTATTCGTATTTTGGTTTCTGCATAATATTCGGAAAAGACTGCTAAACAAGAAAAGCATGTTTCATATTATCATACAAACTATTCCCATGAACATGATTAATAATGTTATCATCATTATTATTATGTTATTATGACAGGAGGTGCTGCTTTTACCTATACATAATTCACCATATGTTATCTTCTTCTGTTATGATATCTATGTGATGCTTCTTTCTAACCCAACGTCTTAGTAGTATCATCGTATTGATGATAATTCATTAACTCATCATCATCATCATACTCATTGACACACTACTTTCTTCTTCCTCTGGAATTGATTGTTCTTCTCTTTGTTCTGAGAGCAACTTCTGTACTTCCAATGCCTAAAAATTAATGAATTCATACCCATCGTCATCATCAAAATATTTAGCATTTTACCAACAACAACAACGACGTACTACAGCTACTTTAGTCATCATAATACACCTACTGCTACTACTACTACTAGTACTACTACTACTATTGTAATGACGACGAAGTGGACCTACAAATGATGATAATAATAATAATAATAATAATAATAATGATAAATGTTATTCTATATTCTTCGCATAAACCCTATTCAACTTCAATCGAGTTTCATTGTGGGTTTTTCGTTCCTGTGTGTATGTGTGTGTATGTGTGTGTGTGTGTGTGTGTGTGCGTGTGTGTGTGCGTGTGTGTGTGCGTGTGTGTGTTTGTGTATTCAAAACATGTGTGATGATGAAAGACAATCAAAAACATAATAACATTACAAAATGATAAGATGGTAAACAAGCAGATGAGGATTATCATTAAAGAACAAAGTCAGGCCGAAAAT